>JAQFXM010007510.1:0-11785 GCA_034693345.1 Entomobrya multifasciata
AAGCAGATCTAGTTTGCGTTGTAATTGCGTTGGACAGTCTGCGAGTATAACCATATCATCAGCGTACGCTAATACATAAAAAGACACTTTGTAGTTCACATTTATTCCCCTTAGGTTGTCAACTTCGGCAAGCTTGTAGATGTCCTCAATATCACTGATGTATAGTGAGAATAGTAGCGGACTGGTCAGTTCACCTTGCAATACGCCTTCTGCAACTTCGTACTTTTTTGTGTGGCCACTGGAAGATCTTACCGACATGGTGGCACCGTCGTAAATGCTTTTAAAAACTCTAATTAATTTCGGGGATATCCCAAGTGTGTTCAGCTTCTTCCAAAGTTTATTATGGTTGATCGAATCAAAGGCTCTTGCGAAGTCGACAAATAAAAGATGAAGTTTTCGGCGTTTACAACGTCTTCTGAAAATTTCGCGTGTAGCATCTAAGGTAAATATATGGTCAGTACAGCCTCTTCCTTTCCTAAAACCAGCTTGAGCTTCTGGTAGAAGGTTATTCTCCTCCACCCATGTTTCAAGACGTCTAAGAAGGACACTTGTTAGAGTCTTCAGAGTTGTGTTTATTAGAGAAATTCCTCTGTAGTTTCTAGGGTCTGTTGTGTCACCTTTCTTGTGCAGCATGACAACTTCAATGTTTAGAAGGTCTCGAGGGAAAGTTTCTGTACTTAAACTGGTATTAAACAGATTGGTCAGGGCTTCTGACCATTTGAGAGGAAGATTCTTTAGGAATTCATTTCTGATATCGTCTGTCCCGGGGCTTTTGCCAACTTTCTGCTGTTTTAAAGAAAGCAAAACCTCCGATAAACTGATTGGGCTGTCGAGAACTGGATGAGCGACACCATAAAACGTCGTACTGTCATCCTTACGGTGTGGTAAGACAGTATCATAGAATGCTTCCCAGGAATCTTTATTTATCTCACATGGTGGACTTGCGTTCTTGTTAAGTGATTTTACTGCATTCCAGACAACAGATGGGTTTGTGTTACTTGCTATTTTGCTGCCGATTTCTTGATAATAAGTCTCCTTCTTTATTTTCAGAAGCGCCTTGAATTTAGCTTTTCTAGCTAGAAAGATGTTTAATTGAGGAACTTTGAAACCAACTTTTTTGCAGGTTCGCAGGCTATCATTCAATTTTCTTTTTAGTTTTGCACATGATCTGTCGAAATACGGCTGATTAGCCACAATCTTGTTTCGAGGTTTATGCAAAAGTCCTGCAATGCTGGCCGCATGTTTGATGGCATTAGTAAAATCCATATATTGCTTGTCGACTGAAGCGCTTGCATCAGGGACACTTAATTTGTGCATTGCAGCTTTGAAATCAATAGCTTTATTTGGGTTCCACCGAAGAAACGTCTTGGTATTAGTAGGTTGTATGTCTGTTGATAGAGTTTGCGTTGGGAGGGGCAGATTTAAAGTGATAGTGATGGGCTGATGATCAGATGCGGCAGTATTTTCAACTTTGAAGTCTTCGATTTTGAATGCTGTTCTTGTGTCTGTAATTACGTAATCTACAACACTGCTCCCATTTCTATTAATAAATGTTGGATTTCCCTGAGCGTCAGACTCTGTTCTCCCATTACATATCACAAAACTGTATATCTCCAGCAGACCTAGCAGGACGTTTCCTCTAGGGGACAAATTCGTATCCATCGAAAGCCTTTGTTGATTAAGGGATGGACTTAGGTCTTCTGGTATGACTTGTTCTGATGCAGTTCTAGCGTTGAAGTCTCCTCCGATGATTATATCTGCTGTTGTTGGTAGAGCATCTATGCAGTTAAAGACTTCCTCTAGTAGTTTATCGTGCTTGTCGCCTGGTGGGATATAAACAGTGGCTATAATCATAGTATGTTTGCTTCGTTTGTGACAAAGACGTGCTATTATACAGTTTTTGTTGCAGTTTATCAGCTCTTTAAGTTCATATGTATCTTTGTACAAAAGTAATATACCACCACTACATCTTCCTTTCGCTTTTGTGCGCGTTGCTGTATTATTTACATATTTATATCCTTTAAGGTAATTCGGTAGGTTTATTGATTGATTGTCTTGCCATGTTTCTGTCAGTCCTATTATACTTGCTTTTAGTAAGATCTGTTTATCTTCTTGATCAATGTCGTAAATATTTTTAATGCCGTGGATGTTCCAAAATGTTATGTCAGTATTCTTCAAATTCTTAGCGTTTTCTTGTTTTTTCATTCTTGTTTTATTTACATGTGTTGTGTGCTGGCCACATCCCTATTGGGAATCCATCTTTTCCTGGTCTTTTTCTTCCAGGACGAGATCTTCGTGATGAACAAAATTTCCTTTAATCTCGAGGCCCAAATCGCAGTATTTAAAATCGACTCCCAGCCTTTAGTTTTGATTTTCTGCTGTACTTTACGGACTGGTAATGGGAGATCTTTAGATACCTTCACTGGGAGCAGTTTTTTGCTGTTCTTGAGCACGTTTTTCCTGCTCACCTCGTCAACCCAGTAAACTCTTGTTGGCCGGAGGCCGCCCAGGGATTTGCCCACTCTCATTGCAGAGGTGCATGGGGCTGTGATGCCGATCCTTTGTGTGATCATTTTGTTGACCACATTCTTGAGGTCTTGTTCGGTTTCGTCATCTTTCTCTGGGATTTCTTTAAAGATGAGGTAGTTATCAAATGTGTGCTCCATGGACCTGAGTTGAGCGTCTTTCATGTCTCTGAATTTTGCTGTCATTTTCTTTAGCTCCTCCTTAAGGTCCTCCTGGTTACATTTGACCTCTCTGATGTCTGTCTCCACAGCCTCAATACGATTAGCAAATGTCTCGATTTGTTGCTGCATATCACTTAGCTTGCTGTTCATGCTGTCAGATGTGAGTTGCAGTGTATCTAAACGGTGGTTGAGACGAGTCTGTAAGTCACCTCCAAAACGTTGATGACGGAAGTGCCTCACTCCCACCTTGGGTAACCCAGCCCCGACCGCAATCTCTTTCATAATGTAGGACACCTCTGCCCCACTATCCAAAAATACACGCACCCTCCAGCTTCTTGTTGGTGTCTCCAATACAGCAATGAGGGATGACAGGGTAATCTTGCGGTCACCACTACTATTAGCAAATTGTGGTCTACCAGTTTCCTTAACCTTTGCACTGTTGTTGCTGTTGCTCCATAAACCGGGTGGCACCGATGACTGTTGCTGCTGAGTGAACAGTTGTTGTTGGAATTGCTGCGGCTGCTGCTGTAGGTATTGTTGAGGAGGAGGCAGAAAACCATACTGCTGCTGACCATGTGCCTCATTCACTTGCTCGTATTGGGCACCCATCATCATATTTTTGTTGCTGTTTGGCTGCTCCTTCTTCCCAGTGCATATAACTTCGAAGTGACGTCCTCCACAAATGCAACAACGGACGAACTTTTTGCACCTGGCTGTGAAGTGACCTTGGCGGAGACAGCGATAGCAACACTTCTTTTCCTTGATGATAGCCATTTTCTTCTCCATTGGCATCTCTGTCTTACCTTTCCCGCATTCTTGACTCTCATGGCGGGTATCATCACAAAAAACACAAGATGACTTCTTCTTATCCTTATCTGAGACATTCGCATTTAAAAATGCGGCGGCAGCAGGTAGGTCACCTTTCTTCTCAGGGTTCCCCTTCACTTTCTTCTCTTTAACTGCTGCTGTCTCACCAAACTTCATTTTGGCCAAGCCCCGGTCCATCTTGTTGTTGACCTCAGTCTTGAGGAAATCCATTATTGAGTCAAGCTTTTCTTCATAATTTTGATTTCGCTGCCATGCAAGCAGTATGTCTTCAGGCAGACAGGACTCCACAAGAGGATATATGACTTCCTCGCACTTATCACTGGTCACCTGCAGCTCCTACAAGTTTCGGATATATGAGGACAGCTTCGGGTACAGGTCGAGGAAGTCGACTGTTGACGCCTTGGTGGCGTTATCGATGACTAACTGGAGTAAGTCACGGACGAACACATTTACTAACATCCTGCTTCTTCCATATAGGTTCTTCAAGGTGTCAATGACTGCAGGATAATTTTTTGCTGAAATGGTGTATCCATTAATAACCTTCCTGGCAGATGACGTCTTCGCGATACAATCCAACAAATACTGGTACTTATCGTTGTCTGATAAGCCAATGTCATCATGGATATCTTCAAAGGATGACCAAAACCCCAACCACTCTCGAACATCACCGGTGAACTGCTGTAACTTTCTCTGTGGCAAGTTGACACGATGATAGCTGCGACTGGGGGGCGGATCTGGACCACTGACGATGCTATCCACATTTATCTTTTGAAGCATCCTCTGCGCCTCCACCTCCAACAACTCCAACTGCTTTCTTAGATTGAACTTGCGCTGCAGCTCCACCATGTACTGCTGCTGATCATTTTTGGCAAGAAATTCTAGGGCATCCTCTTGTGCTACATCAAGGTCGGCTTTCCATTGACGGAGGCTTAACATTTCAGCTTCTATGACGGTGTCAACTGGAGCGGGAGCCTTAATCGCAGCATCAGCATCTTTCGTAGCATTTTGGAACATTGCCACGAGCCCTTCCAACGTTGTCTTCATCACTGGATCCATAGCAGGTGGCGGCAGAGGGTTTTGCGGTGGAGCAGACATCACTTCACTTTGATTCGGGGTTTATCACTATCCTGGGTCAAGGATCGCCAAATTGTCAGCTCCTGAAAGTACTCCACAAAAATATAGAGTATATTAGGAGGATGAATGATTAAATTAAACTAAAATCAGAAGAAAACTGTTCGTATCGGATAGTGATAACTGAATGACTGATGACTGTGACGGTGACTATGACGTGACTGAGATCCCAACGCACTGGCTTTATGGGATGTAACTTTCCAAACGGGAAATAACGAAAACTAAAAACACAATTTCCAACTTAGGATAACAATCGTTAATTTTTAATTAACACAACAATCAACTAAAATCCAATTAACAATTAAAAACTAGGCTCTTGCAATTAGCAAACTTTTTGCAAAGCCAACAAAAATCTACGCAAAAATTCTATTGCTGCACGCACGCAGACTCACACACAAGATTACACTAAAAAAGGTGGAAGCCATGCCTCCAATAAAAAAGTGCGTTCGCCTCAGCAGCAACGCAGACACGAAGAGACAAACGGACAATTAATTGTCTGCTACAAGCAGACAGATTGTCTTAAAAATAACTAAAAAAACCGGGGGTCTCACACAGCCCCAAAACGAGAAAAAGAAACAAAGACGACTGCTGCTGAGGCTTGGCTCTGGCTCGGGACAGGTGCATTATTATGAATTGTATTTTGAGCTTATAAATATATTGGGGTGGTATAAATGTGTATTTTTGCGTTGCCTTGCTTTATGTACTTGTATAGGCATACGTACAGAGTACATACCTGTCCCCGCCTTTCGGCGGAAGGAATTTAAAATAAAATTAAATAGGTACCAATATTCCAATAATGATAAACTTCCGCTACTATCATGATATAAATGCTATGTAAGTTGTTCAGTAAAAACTGTTTCAAAATTTAAAATATACATCATAGATAAATTGGTTAAACTAAGTCAGATAAAACATTTTAATTTTGACATATTGATAATTTAAAAACATTCGGTGTACTAATATAAAATGGCTCAAAAAAATAATATAATAAACTTCACTTATTAAATAGACATAAAAAAGTTTGACATCAATACTCAAGATTAAGACCGGATAAAATTTGCTTACAGAAGCATTCCGAAAAATTGCTGCTGCTTTTCATTCCAAATGTGTTACATGGCACTCTATGACTTTTTGAATTTCTAAACAAGGATTTTGGGGATTTCACGACCAACTTCTACTTAAACGCGTTTCTATTGTACGTCCATAAATGATTTACATTTACACAGTTGTTTCTCAAGATGCTCCAATTTCTGACTGCAACAAGTAGGGATATGTCATGGAATTCTGACCATGGGAATTCGAATTTCCGCCCAAACATCTCCGTTTCATGTAGCTTTGCAAAAACATCAACTGAATTCCAGATATGTGACTTGTCCTCAATTTTTATCTCTTGGGTCAAATGTTGACCTTGGTAATAGACTACTGGTTTCGTAAGAGAGTTTGAGGTTTCCACTTCGTATGTCGTCAAAAAAGAAATAACCTTAATAAATGGCTGAGGCTGCCAGGAAAACAAAGGATGCAAAAATGTCCTTGCAAAGATGTCCTTGCAAAAATAGCTGATAAGCTGAAACTATACTCATTCATCGAATGGCCAATAATACGACAGACAAGCGAAACTGCTTACAGTATCACTGAAAATACCATGGCGTTGCCTTTTTTCTACGCTTGTGGAAATAACGGCTACAGGTGAGAAACATCTTTCAAAATAAGACAAAATTTCCAATCCATTGTTAATACTTAAAATTTTAAATAGTTAGGTGCGAACAATAGGGATAGCCCGCCCAACTATTGCGACAATCAGAAGGTAGATGGAAAATTTTAACTTTAATTTTTGCTTTTAATAAATGAAGAACTTTTCGTTGCCATCAGATAAGCGACCACGTAGTTTAGTGATGACAAAGATTGTATACTATGATGGGATGAAATGTCAATCAAAGAGCTTATTTAATATTATCGTTCAACAGATTCCTATGAAGAAATGGCTGACTTAAGAAGCCAGGGACGGACGGAGCTTGCAGCCGTTAAACAAAGTATTTGTATTCATGAAACAAAGAATAAATAGAAGTTTCCAATATCATACTAATTTTCCCACAGCGCAGCAAAACCGAAGCGGTTGGAGAAACTAGTTACCAAAAACGCTCTAAAGGTGGCCGAAGTAGGGTTCAAAATCAGAATGATGATTTGTTTGCTGCATAAGTATTTAAGCATTACTCGCATGAACCCTTCTTGAGTTATTGGGGCAAACAAAATTGTTTGTAGTCATGATACTCTCCACCTTTTCAAGTAAATTCCAAAGAATGTATGCAAGCATTTATTGTATGATGGGGGAAAATCAATGTCTCAGGATAAATTTTTTTTTAAAGGACAGAAGAATGTTAGTAAGAATGGCTCCAAAACTTACAGTAGGCCAGATGTCTTACTTCATCACGAGTACATTGTTGTCCGTTGACAAGGTTGCCGTTTTAGTTCTCACTGAAATTATTAGTTGCACATGACACGATTGCTTAATATAATTGTTCAAGTGCATTACTCGAACTACCTTAATCTAAAAAGTATTTATCCATTTATTTAAATGAACCAATTGTTAGAAATTGTAGTTGTATTGTACCTTAATTATTATGCAGTAACATACTTCTGCTGCGTGTTAATATTTAAAGTTAGAACCATTGTTAACCTTAAAAAGTTATCTTATGTAAAAAAAGAACCATCAAATATCTTGTCCTTGGTAAGTCAATATACCTAAAAGTATACCTAAGAAATTTTTACATTTCATGTTTATCTGTTCCTTTAATAGGGATAGCAATATGAAAATAGAGCGGACACCGTTGCTTGTTGCTATTGAGATAAAGTAACTACCATTTAATTAACACGGCGATTTTAAAAACTTTTTTTAAAAAATTGAAAGCTTGGCCAGTCCACCTAAATTCACATAGTCTCTGGTTCCTTTTAAGTTTTTCTCAAATGGTATAAATATCAGTGTAAACCATTTTTGCCTATTCACTTCAATTATGTTCTGTAAAAGATAAGCTGACAAGATAAGCAGTCATAACAATCCATTTTCTATTTTGTCCAAGTTGACAGGCACAAACTGTTCAACATACTGTAATTATACTATTTACCAATTTACCCAATAGTATTTGACACCGCATATTATTTTTAAACATCGTATTTAATAATTTGCGTTTGTTCTCAGCATTTTATTTACGAAGTCTGGATTCGATCAATCAAGTCACATTCAACGAATCTAATCACTTACCTCATAAGCATTTCCAGACTGACAAGGCGGAACTCGTCCCTCCAATAATTAACATGAAGCCTTACTACCAATTTAAAACTTTCAATGGGCACTAGACACAAATAAACTACACTGCTACCTCTTTTCGTAATAAAAGTAATATTTCTTTCTTCATCTCCTTTTACGCAACCACTACATACAATTTGGTTACTTAAGTTTTTAATCAAAAATTCGCCAGATATTTATACTTCTTGGTACTTTTCACTTTCACTAATTTCTTAGCATGGACGATTAAATCCCTCGTCGTTCCCTCTCCGTTTAATGGACATCTTCGATTAGATAGTAGGGATGAAGAATTTTCTTCTTTTTCTCAGACAAGTTGGCGTTCGGTGAAATAAGTAAAATCTATTTTGGCTTGCCGAGATGATGTTTTATCCCTATACGGAAAGAGCTTTGGATATAAGGGTGTAAGGGTCCGTTTGTTTTCGAAGTATTAGCGCATTCTTTCAAGGAAATTCTCCTTATCCTTATCAAGGTATTTTGAAGACTAGTGCAACTTTAATTAAAATAAAATCACCTATGCTCACTGCCTATGTGATGCAAAAGGTTAGATAGGCAGGGTCTGTGTTGATAAAACCATCAGAATTTCCGCTCCTAAATATTCTTATGTTTACTGGAGATTGTTTGAAAACTTTATGATATGTTCAGAATAAAACTTTACTTTACTTCTTTTGGAAAATGCATTTTAAATGAAATCACACTGTCATTCTTTAATACGATTTTCAAAACATAAGCGGAAGAGCTGCCGTTTGTGTACATGCAGCAGCTGTTCTAGTAATCATGCTGAGGAAACTGCGTCTCAATTTTATAATATATATGTAAGACGGATGCTAAAATCTAGAACAGAACAGGAAAAGTTAGGTATGGTATGAGATAAGCAAGGTTCGTGCTAGTGTGTTGTGTTATAAAATAATAGTTAGCAATTTCCAGTTGATTATAAACAATGTGATGGGTCACTGACTCACAATGCTATTGCTGTAGTAGTGAAGAGGAATGTTATATTGAATCTACATTTGACATTGAAGAGAACGAAGATAAACAAAAAGAAGACCCAATGCAATGAGCTACAGAAATTGATACTCCAGCGATCGAAGCAACAATAGCGGTTGACCATGAAATATATATGAGCAGCGTATTAAGTGGACTAGCAGAGAACATTAAAAAAGGCACATGACTGACGAGAAGAATGTGCAAAGAGTATAAGAAAGGTTGGCCAAATGGAGAAGACTGCATATTGAACAACTACAATTATACAACAAAGCAGAACCAGATAAAAAAAATTGCATATGTGAGGATATAAAAAGCATACTTTACCTACCATCAACGACTATTAAATTGGCATAAGACTCGAGTCTTGGTTAGTATTTTTGACGAAATTTCTCAAGCGATAAATAGAGGAATTGAAAATATCAAAGGAAGAACAATGCGTGTGCATTCGAGTTAAAGTGGAACTATACATACTAGAAATTTTGGACAATCGACGGCAAAGAAAAAAACTGCCGACTAAATTGACAGCATAGCAGCGGCTGACGAGATGGAAAACCCGGTTTATAAAATAAAAAAGGAGAAACGACAAAAAATTCTCTAAAGTTTTTTAACTAGCTCAATCTAAATTTTAAATCTGTTTTTGTATTCACATTAGTTAAAAAATATTATAGTTAAACTAGCAATACGATATTGTAATTCAATTTATTCAAAATGATCAGAACTCATGAAAAATATATTCAATTGTATTCGATATTATTATGAATTGCTCCGTGGATCGTTCCAAGGGAGATTAATAAATACAAGTACAAATACAATACAATTTGATGAGTCACGCAGACTGCTATCTTGATAAGTTGAATGCAATAGGAAATATATGGACAAAAACAAAATTTTGAAAAATATTTTTTCACTCCAAAAAACATTGGAAACCGTGACGTGACGTGACGTCTGTGACTACTGCAAGAAACTTGCAGCATTACATTATAAATTTTTATGTCAAGCTATCCGTCATATCTCAACGGGTAGTTTGATAAAATTCAAAGATAGATAAGCTGTTCGTGGGCATCGTTAGGAAAAGTCTAGTTGCACGGAACCTTCAAAAACAAAACAGAAAATTAAAATCTTGGAATCCAACCCGACTTGATTTGAGGAATCACTAAATTGGTTTTAGTTTGTAAATTAAATAAACAAATAGTCTAATTTATGGTGCCATCAAAAATGATTTACAATCCAACATGTCCTTAGTCAAGTAAAAACGTTGACGAATCTGAATGTCATGACATGAATGTCATGTGACGTAATGTAGTGATGACTTGATGACATGTCAGGCAACGTAGAGATCCCATATAGTTTTTGATTTCTGGTGACCCCGTTGGTAGGATTTGACCCATGATCCCTCGATAAAAAACGATCAACCTTGAAGTTTTTATCGAAATATTGAATAAAACATGTGACATTTAACCACATCCTGCACCCAAAAGGTTTGACCCCGGAAGCCGAAAATCAACAGCGATTGATCCATGTGCTGTGTGCCAAGTTTGAAGAGAGTCGGTTGAGGGATGTCAAAAATTGAGCGCGTACAGGGCGACGGACAGACACAGACAAACAAACTGAAACTATAACTATTGGTTTTGATTTTGAAGGCATTTTGTTTACGTTTACTGCCAGCTTACACATTTGATAGCCTGTTGCCGAACCATTCGTACGAGGAACATAATCGTCCGCACTCGAAGACTGAATCTGTTCCTTTCTTGTAGCAATATATATGTTTTATATTGCAACGTGTTCTCTGTTATAAAGTAAAGTAATTTAGGGTTATAGTATTTCGGTAAACCGATCCGACGGAACCACACCCTAAGAGTTTTGCGCTCTTACCCTTTTCTACTCACTTCCTATAGAGAACCGACATTCTATGGCTCTCATGTAGCCATGACATCATACCAATTCCACACTAACCATTGGATGGTAAGCACCCAGCCGAACAGGATTGGCAACACAGTTTAACCAAAGCAAGAATCCACCGGGACCACTATGGCGGTCACCCATTCAACTGCTTCAGCGAAGGAGCGTAGTTTAACCTTAGAGATCTTACGAGTTCTAGTCAAGTTGTTCCAACCTGCCGTGCTTATCTTCTCTGTTATGGACACTTTGTAATTCCAAACAAGTCATCCATGCATACAAACACATGTACACTTCTATATTAAAACAAAATATATTCACTAAAACACAATATTCACCCTCTGAATCTAAAAATGCCATACAATCTATTCAAAAAATAAAGATGAAAAAGTTGTACGCAATATCTTTATGAATTATGATACGCAATATATTCTGATCATGGTATTAAATTTGTGATGTCCACGAATCCCTCGGAACTCATGAACCTATCTCTTATAAAAATTTTGGTTGTTTTTAGAAAATCAAATTGTAGTATTTGAATTAGAAAATAATGTTTCCTGAAGTTTAAAAAAGTCATTGATTTCTATATTTGTTTCACACACACTCCTCAGTAGTGAAGAACCGGTTGAACAAATAAAGTTATGATAATTCACCAAATCATAAATTCGAAGATATAAGAAATCTGATTTTATTCCATTTCCTTTCGCCATCAGAAAAGCCATTAGGACAACTCCGTCTTCCCACCAACGACTTGTAAGTAAAGCATAATTAAATAATGAACAGATAATAGATGCAGGATTTCTCATGAATCATAAGCTTAAAATGTTATAATGAAGATAATACCAGACAACAAAACATTCCACGTCAACGAGAAAAAGTAAAATTTAGATCCAATTTATTTCTGAATTTTCATTGAATGCCGATTAGTTTTCTGATAGATTCAAGATCAATTTTATAT
>JAQFXM010007511.1:0-11785 GCA_034693345.1 Entomobrya multifasciata
ACTTTATTTAAACCTCACTTTAAACTTGACTTGGGGAAAAAGATAATGTACAGCAATGTACCTAACTGAACAGAAAAAGGGAAAGATATAAGTAAATGGATTGAGTTGTTCTCAGTTCAGCTTCCAGGAAGATTCTGCTCCGTTTCTCCTCTTGCATCAGCATCACTTTCGTTCTGCTGCTGCGGTTGTTGGGGAGAGGCGAGGGCTACATTGTTGGTTTGGTGGGAATAGGAAAGAGAGTTGGGGAGGGTGAAACTTTCAATGGCTTACTTTACCACAGAACAAATTATGCAAGCCATACAACTATATTATTAAGTAAATAGTTGTACAAATTATACAAAATGTAGCAATTTTCTTAAAAATTATGTTTTGTAATGTTTTGTTTTTTAATATTTGTCAAGTTATTTTAAGTTTAAAAACGAATTTTTCATTTGCAAATGATTATCTTCGATAAACCTCTCAAATTTCTGTTATTCAATTATTTTTGACATTTTTAATAGAAATGTAATGACCGGAAATGCAAATTCTATTTTTCGCTTGCCCCTTATTTCGATGATAAAACGTCTCAGTTAATAAAAATTTTATAATAAAAGAAATACATTCGAAAAAAACTATTTATTAAAAAATTTATTCAAGCTTTTATTCCTTTTGTATTGAAATTAAACTTCGAGTAAAAAAGCAATAACTTTTTGCTACTTTTATGCATCACAAAAACAATTTGCATCACATTCATTCGCTTCGCTTTTTATTCCATTTGAAGTATTATCTACACATTCACTTTTGCTCAATTTGCCCAAAGCCTTTTTATTCACGCGCTTTTTTAAAAACTTCAGTGCTTTTTAATATCAAATTAGTTCATCTGCCTGCTTTCTTACAAAAAATATCCCAGTCAGCTGCTTCTCAAAAATTACACAATCAATTAAATTTAATTATTTGTACTGTTTTTGAGGTTAGTTAAGTAACTTATTCTGAAAACAGTTTGAATTTTGTAGTTTAGTTGTAGAGTTTCCAGAGCATGAAAATTTAAAGGACTAAAGACCAGACCGCCGGACCCCTGCCTTCTTCCTTGCAATTCTGTCGAAAGATCATCGTCCATCAAAAAACCTGGACAAATTTAACAGAATATTCGCTTTTTCTTCATTCATTTTTGCAAATTCTGAGCGGGCATGCCTCCCCCGTATCACTGGAGGAGACACAGGATCTAATTGTGCGTTAACTTAAGTCAATTAATTAATCATTCAAGCCGCCAACTAAAAATATTAATAATTTTTCAGTGGATGTGGCAAGAGAACCACGTGAACATGCCAGGCATCCTTACTTTTTGGCACTGGCGCCACCCTCGCATTCGAAAGTGGCGCCCCCTCCTTAATGGAAACAGGGACACGCTCCATCCCCGCACTTCCTCCAATCCAACCAAATTAAATTAACCAACCATTAATTGTAGTTAAAATACGTTTCCATTTTATCGTAATCATAATTAACTAATTGATAAAACAATTATCAGGATCACCACCACAGCTAAGAAGGAGTCAAGTGTGGGGATCTGCATTTTTTAGAAATTGTCCACTAAATTGATGTTTAACTCAAAACCAATTAACTTAATAGTGTGTATTTACATCATGAGGGGTGTAGTTTTTAAATTAGCGGCAAGCAGTTGAAAACATATCTTTGGAAAGAGAAGATGGGTGTACAATTAATTGGTAAGGTGGAAGAGATGCGTCACCCATTTCGTCTTCCATTCCTCTTTGGTTGTCCATGTGCCTGTAGTGAATGCAGTCATGAAAAAGTTCTTAATACGCCCCAAACTATTTTGAATTTGTGCATCGCTTTAAAATGTTAATTAATTTTCCTGCTCAATCAGGTCAGCTGCTGCTTTTTCAGTGAAAACAAAAATACTACGAATTTGTCAGCATATTTATTAAATACTTTGAATAGTGATGGATATTGAGAATCAGTTTAGTAAACTATTTTACTGGTTTACATTTTTTGTTTTAATTATAGGAGCGAAGTGGGAAAACCGAAGAAGGGCCATCGTTATCCATCCAATCCATTTGCCAAACAAAAAGAATCACAAAATAAGAAATTTTGATTGCAATTAAGTAAATGATCATTAGTAGTTTTGATTATTTTATTTAGTTCAAAAAATTTCACAATTGAACGTCATTAAAATTTTTTTGTTTATTTATTAAGTTTAAATGCAACAAAAATCATTGCCAACTGGGCACCTCCCTATGACTTCACCTACCAAAGCGAAGAAATCAGCTGTTCATTTTTTTAATTCACTTAAGTGACAAGAATAATTAGTGCTCAATTAAAAAAGTAACTAATGTGTGGTCTCAGTCTAGCGATTTAAGTGGAAAAATTATTTGAAATAACCGATTTCAGTTGTGTGATTGAAATTAATTTAAACTCCCGCAAAAAAATAATTTCAAGCAACTGATAATCATCTTCAACATTAAAAAAATATTAACTGAAATTATTAAATTACTACCACTACTTCCCTCAATTATCCCATTTAACTAATAATATTTAATTGAAAGCCGAACGACCACCCAATTATGTTTTTCGTAGACTTCCCTCCACCAAAAACCACAATACACACCAAATAATAACCACATTTATTTCAAATCGATTTCATTCAGTTAAGAACACTATTAAATTTTAACAATCAAATAAGTTTTTATACTACTGACAATAAGCATTTAAAACTTATTGACTTACAAATGTTAAGCTACAGCTATTAGCATGGTTAGGGCCACATTTAAAAAGGATGGGGAAAGAATAAAAAATGGATTAATGAATGGGCTGATAATTAAACATTTATGAGAAAAAGAAAAGTCAACTAATTAGATAATGTAAGAACTGATACTTAGAAGTTACTTTATTTTCTTTTGAAAAATTCCTGACTATTTTGTACAGTAGAGCTGTTTAGCTAAACTTAAATGGACTTGGACCACAGTTCACATATAAGTGTGGACAAGCCCAATAAACCTTAAGTATGATTGGTGGACCATTTAATTATTAAGTGGCGAAGCCACTTATTAACTTCACAATGTCTGTCTGTCCGTCCGTCTGTCCGTCCGGATGATAACTCCATTGACCGATTTGGTTCAAACTTTGGTCAAGGGTATCTGAGGTCATGTCCTCCTTCATCACAAAAATTGACCCCAAAAGGTCAACGGGGTCAAAAGTTATGGACCTGAAACTTGTAAAAACGAACATATATTGTACTTAAATGGCCCATACTTGACCTCCAAGGACCCCACACTAGACCACAAATGACCCCTCACTTGACCTCAAATGACCCCTCACTTGACCTCAAATGACCCCACACTTGACCTCAAATGACCCCACACTTGACCTTACGATTTCAAATTTTTTATGATGTCACCTGTAGCAAGTGACGTATCATTCGACTCGTCTAAGTGAGCTTAGCAAATATCAGCTACAAATTACAAATATTTTCGCCACTTAGCTACTCCTAACTTGATGGGTTTATTTATTAATGTTTGATCACCACCGAATTTATTCGACAGTATAACAATATAAAATAATTTAAACTTATTTCTTAATATATTGCACTTGCAATTTCAATAAATAACAGAAAATATAAATAAATGCCTAACCAATTTTTTTTTCAGTCTCGAAAACTTTAATTGGATTTTTTACAATGGGTCACAACAATACAGCTTTGAATTACAGGTGATTTCTGAAATGTCGTGTCAACTCGAACAAAGCAGTAAAAGCAACGGGACAATAAGTGCACTTTTATGGCTTTTCTCCAGTATGCACTCTCACATGGCGATACAAATTCCCCTTTTTTGAAAAACTTTTTGTACACAAATTGCATTTGTGCCGCTTGATTTTTTTTGATGAACTCCCTTAATGTGCTCTCTCAAGCTTCCACTTTCAGTAAACGATTTCTCGCACAATTCACACGTGTGGGCTTTCAATTTAGTATGAACCACCATGTGCCTAGTCAAATGACTTTTTCTTGAAAACTTTACCACAAGCTAAGCAAGTGTGCCGTCTGATGTCATTGTGTGTGTCTTCATGTTGTTGTAAATTAGCGTTGAGTGAAAAGGTTTTGAGACAAAAATGGCAGCGATACGGCTTTTCTCCCGTGTGAGCAAGAAGATGACGTTTCAAAGCCATGGAAAATCCCAGGAATTTGTCACATAAACTGCACTTGTATAGTGTCTCTGTTTGATGTTTGTTTAAGTGTAATTTCAAGGTAAATTTGTGGGCGAAGCATTTTTGGCAGTGCTGACATTCAAATTCTCTAATGCCACTATGCACCAAACGATGTCTTTTGAGATGAGATCCTGTGGAGAACGACTTATTGCATAACGTACACTTGTAAGGCTTTTCTTGCGTGTGCCTTTGTAGATGGCTCATCAAATCGACTGTAGTTGCAAAGGGTTTTTCACATAACTTGCAGGAATATGGTTTCTCTTGAAGATGTCCTCGGTAATGATTAAAAAGGTTCTGCTCAGTACTAAATAATTTACTGCAAAATATGCACCTGTAAGTTCCAGTATGCACATTAATATGGGCAGCTAAATTGTATTTTGATCTAAACACTTTGTCACAATAACCACACTTGAAACTCCCAGAAGCCATCTTAATGGCAAATTTTTATATGATGGGATTGGCCAGACCTCACTTTTTATAAGTCACTCCTGGTTTGTTCAAATATACGAAAAAAGTTTGAGGTTAATAATGAAATTAACTGATGGCAATATTTTTCGCTTAAAACTTGTTTTCTTCCAAATAAAATTAGCACAAATAAACCAACACGACATATCATTCATTCTAGTGTTATGTTAAGTGAGTGAAATAAAATATTTCTGGAAGGTGCACATATTGCAACACAGCAGTGATGATGACCATTTCGTGTGCGGTTACTTCCAGAGGAGCAGCTTGTTGTACTTTCGGTCTGCGAAAGATTGTCTTTTGGTTGTGGGTGTAGATTATGTTTGTAGTATTATTTAGAATGCAGCAACTTAAATGTCTTTGTAGTTTGTACATTCTTGTATTATCATGCATACTTTAAGGTTATGGAATACCAAAAATGCAGGCTAAATTTTCCATAAGCAAAGTACGAGTACTCATATCAGCATAGAGTGCACTCCGCCTCCTTAGCTGAGCTCAAGCAGGGAAATAGTGAAAAATTATTTTGTTCTTTGTAATTATTCGAAATTTCTTCGTTATTGAAATATGTGAGGTTGTAGACTTTGTTCGGGCTTTCATGGGCTACAATATGACACAAAAAGCTAGAAAATGCTATAGAAATCCTAGGACTAGATACGGTTTAAAGTTTGAATTACTTATCGCCCGCGAATCGATTTCTCGAGTGTAAAATAGTCAAGGAGTCATTCAGTAAACAAGTACGTTAATCTGAAACCTTTTCGAGATTTTTTACTTTATACAATGTAAGTATGTTTTAGCAAGACTGAAACCTGAGTTCACACTGAGTACGTCGGCCGCCCACCCCTTCTCTTTCATAGCCATGTACATAACGTGCACTGAACGACCCCTTATTTCAAGTGGCTGTGGACTGTCAAGTCTTAGCTTTTCTCTGATCTCGCACTTCAAACTGAGTGGTATGCATTTTTCAAAGGTACTTTCAGTGCATGTTTATGTTTCAAACGCAACTTTGTGTATATTTCTTAGGAGAAAAAAGAAGCCTTATACTTAATCAACATCGACAAGGAATTGAAAAAGCATACCAAATAATATTCGCCGTTTTTAAAGACACAATATAATCGAAAGGGTGATGTAGGCTTCAAACGATACAACCTGTTTACTGTTTTGGTTGGTCAGGAATCACAAAAACAAGATGCATAATAAGTATTATATTTCCTTTGAAGTTTCTTGACCACCCGGTCGTAACAAATGAATTTTTTGTGTCAGAATAATTAAGTTGCTTGTTTAATTTTTATAATAGCAGTTTGAAGTCAACTATACTACGATCGTTTACATTAGAAGTTAACAAGCATCTTTTAAAAGGAATTGTGGAGCTCATTTGAGTGTTTTTACATCATGTGGAACTTGAGCATGAGCTATTTATTGTGCTTAAACACAAATAATAAACTGACAGACCGTTTACAGAAGCTAAACCAAATGACGTATATGTTTTGGTAGCTTTTCTTCACAAGGTGACAAAAACATGTTTTGGGTTGTAAGAATTTTTCAAAAAAGCAAATCAACACTGCAATTCGGTTCTGTTATAAAAACAGGACTGCATTATATTTACACTTGAAGCATATAAACGTCAATTTCAAAAGCCAAAATCACGATAGCTTCCTATTTTGTTGTCTTCTATTTAGTGGTGTTGGGGAATCAGTAACCTCTTTATATGGAGAAAAAACAGTCAAACCAAGCTCTTTGATACAGTCGAACCAATTTACGACTGTCAACCGTGTAGATAAAAGTAACCTAATTACTTTAAACATATAAACAAGTCAAATTTAAAAATAGAGTGTTTTAATGCTACCAATTTAATAGCATTTATAAGCAACGTCAGTTGACGAATAAGATATTCGTAGCTTAATTTAAACCATCGAGATAAAACTTTAACATAAATATAAATTAACTGCTAATGAACAAAATAGATGCAACATTATTACAAACCAGCATTACATATAATGGTGAAATGAAACTGATTGGTTTGTTTACATCCTTTTCGTGTTTTGGTTAAAAGTTTAATGTTGCCCGGAAAATGATATTTTTGGTCTTATGATATGTATGTTTTTGGGATGGAAAGATTTGAATTGGGTTCTTTCGGAAAAACATCAAAGCAATAAGGTATTCATCATCGATATTTTACTAGTTTAATGACGACATCTACAAATATGTCAAATTGTATTTGAGGTACCTCCAAATAGAAACAGTGTCTATCTTTTTCAAACCCCCGCTTGTATAAAAGTGATTACAACACACTGGACGTAAACATGAATTTATAACGACGAAGTTTAATAGAATTTAAAAACGTAAACACTTTCAAGGTATCTTTGACGTAAGCAATCATGGAAAAACATGAAATTGTAAATGGTGTAAACAATTTTTGCAATTTTCGTTCGTAAATTTAATGTTTGACTTGGTTCAAAACATCCTATGACAATGATATCAAACTCATAAAATTGTTGATGTTTACAAGATGACTAAAAGCTTTCATTGTTGTACTGAACCCTTTCCATAATGTGATATCCCCAATTCAATAAATATAGTAATACAGAGAATTAATTTTGTAAAATTGGTTTTCAATGGAAGGCAATGAAATATTTTACTGTAAATTTTTTGTTTTGTCTGTTACATATTGTCAGAATTTTGTATCAGTTCTTTTAATTTTGTAAGTATGTATATTCTACAAATAACGTCAACGAATAAAAATCATTTTATGTTGTTCTGGTAGACTTTTGAAGACAGTTTTCACTTTTCCCCTATTTTACTAACTAACAATACTTTAATAACAAGCTTTATAATATAGTAATATGGAACATGTTTTGCAAATTATTTTTTTTAAATATCCTAAGTAAATATTTAATGAAGTAACTTCCTAGTACTGATTGACTACTTGATTGAGTATAACACAGCTTTCATTTGCTCATATATTATGGTTTTATTCCACTTATATATGTATATTGTGTTATGGTGGTGAAAATTTTCTTTGAAATGACTACAGAATCAATCAGAACAAATGTTTTTTTACCAAAGTCAATCGACTTTTATGTCAGAATATAAATTAAAAACTTTTATTCATATTATGATGTTGTCTCTTTTAAGTAACCTTTGATACATTTAATTTGTTGTTATAAAGACATCTGCGTTAAACAAACGGTTATTCGTGAAAGCATTTTTTAGTGTTCCAGTTCCACTTAAAATTATTTGAATCACTAATGAAATGATCATTATGTTAAGCACTTAATTTACCCTTATCAGTGCAGAAATTATTTCTAAATAGTATATTATATAATGTTTTCGTTGCGGTCTATCGCTCTTGTTGAATCAGTAGGACGTTGACTACAATAGGATGGGTAAATAATTTATGGCTAGAAGATCAAACGAGTATATTACCTTTGAAAACCAAATTTTAGCCAGATATTATTCATCAATAGGTTTGTATTATACAATTGAATCAATTATTCATATCAATCAGGAGCAAAACCTAGCGGACTTTTGATGGCTTCGTAAAATGCTTTAAACCAAAAGATCGAAGTAATATTATGGCTTCTTGAGCTAGCTTTTCACTGTCATTCTAAAGTGTTATTAAATAATATTGGTAATGAGATATCTGCCTTCTGCATAATTTAAATCTGACAATAAACTCGTGTGTTCGATTTGTTTGCACTCGTACGGTAGGCAAATGTTCTATTCATAAAAGCGAATGTAATTTTTATATTTCGATCAGTTTACGTAATTTTTTCAGAAATACATAAAGCTGGAAGCAACGAAATTTTGGTTTTTGTGAAAGTATTGTTGGACGAGAACATTTCATTTCTTAGGAACTTTAAGTAGCATTATAACATTATGTACATTTAAAAATATTTACTTATAATTTCACATCAATATCAAATTAGTAAATTCTTCCGAATTTCCGTTCATAAAAAATATATTAGTAAAGTTTTTTTGCTAATCGTTGAGTCAAATCTAATTTTCCTCATTTTTTATACAGAATTTGGCCCAGTTTTTCTATTCTAAATAATAAAAATTACAGCTAAGAAAAAATTAATAATGCAACAAAAACGAGAAAATTCACCTGTTTGACGTTTGTTTGTTTAAAACAACATATGGTTTCATGCCTGCAAACAATGTTCGGGAAGAACGGGGAAATTCTTTTTAAATCTGAATTTAATTACATAAACTCCAACATTCAGGAAACCATTTGTCACCACAAAGATCTAATGCCTCTAGCCATCTCTGATAATATTAATAAATTTTGTTTGTTTAAGAGGAGCCCATGTTACTACTGATTTCTCCATATTTATGCACATTCCAGATAACATAATTTTATGGTAATCAAATTTCATCAGAATGGATTGTATTTAACGAACAAAACTTATGTAATTAAAATTATGTAACATTTTAAGTAAACTTTTTCTTCATTATAACATTAATTTTCCTGCTGTATTCATTATCAAGGGCAACACTTGACACGTTCCATATCTTTTTGAATGACGTTTTGTACCATATTAATCTTTTTATTGTTGTTATGCAAGTTATTCTGGAAAACAGTTCGATGCTAATCAATTCTAGTATAAACGATGCATATTAATGCAATAAATTTTTCATGTGTAATTCAAGGCTATATGAACAGTTAATTTTAAAGGTTACGTGTGGGCGGTGAACAAGGCTAGGCTATTGAAACAAAATGAACTAATATTCAATATTATAAGCCTCTTTGTAAAGTTATTACAAGGTAATGAAGACAAGTGTACCAATATGTTCATGAGTATATAAATTAGCTCTCTTGTAGATTTAATTCATTTAACGTGTTACCAAATTTTACTTGAGTTTTCTTTTGAATAGAAAGTTGAAGGAATGGTTTTCTGTCACTACGCTGATTTTTCTCACTGTATATTTTTTACACCTATACTATTTTTCCTCCGTGTCACTACTTTTTTAAAAATCAAAACCTTGTCTGAACTCGACGAAACATTTCCCTGGTGCAATATTTATATCACTGTCATAACAAGTATAATAAATTAACTTGAATGTGTTTATTCACACTTGAATAGCCCTGCAAAAAGGCACATAAAAGTTTCGTTGGTTTAAAACAACATGGTACAACAATTTAAAAAAATGAGTTTTAGACATCTTTAAATTTTCAAAGTAATGCTTTTTTCTGACTCTGCTGCATTAAATAAAAGGCATACAATTCTTTTGCACCCTTTTTTGGTGTTTTGGCCGTCCAGAATAGCGTAAAAAATCTACCTTCAAAATAATTTTGCCGTACGGTTTGCACCCTAAAAACTAATCTTTATCTCCCAATAATTTTTGTGAAGTATTCAACGGTAATCCATGAACTATGGATGGGATTGCATATTAACCTCTGTATTAAAAATGTGTAGGCTTATGTTACACGCAAGCACATACATAATTTTTTATTGTTTTTAGTTGCTTGTTTGTTTTGTTTTACTGAAATACCCTAATTGACTTGTGAGGCAAGTTAGTTGAACTCCTGCAGTATTAACTCTTAATTTAATACATGCAGGTGAATTTCTTACTACAACTACACGAATATTATCGTCCTGGTTAGAGATACGCAGTGGAACTGGGCCCAATAGTATTTGTGTTCAGTACAGGCTGGTGCCTGAAATGAAGTTGCTCATATCTGTTGATGCATGGCTAAAAAGTAAACCTGTAATAGCGTACAAGAAGCATGGCTCTAAATAAGTGGTTTATGTTCGCAGCGTTGGAGGAGAAATTACTAAAAAAGTGGTCACCAAACTTTTAAGCTCTAATAGATATCGGGGTTGGAGTAATTTCCAGGACTACGTAGATCAAGAAATTAACATATACATAAGATATATTACTCTGAATCTGACCATGCTCCAGATTTTGCATACACTTGCTCCGATTAAAAAAACTATATATGCTTGCATTCAATTGACATAGCCACTAGCTTGGATAAGTTTAATTTGCCAGATGAGGCTTCAACAAGAAGATTGGGAACTAAGCGTGGGCCTGGTCGCCGGAAAAAATAACAATGGCTTTGCAGCATTAATTTTAAGTGTTTATGTTTTAATCATATTTTTAAAATTAGCTTCTATGAAAAATTTATTTAAGAGAAATGAAAGAAATTCTTTGGAGATTGTTTAAATAAAAAGGAGGGAAAGAAATAATTAGGGAGGAAATGAATAATAATTAGGGAGGAAATGAATAATAAATTAGGGTGCAAACCGCACGGCGAAATTATTTCGAAGGTAGATTTTTTACCATAAAAAGGATGCACAAGCACCCGATTTAGAACCATGAAAAACATTTTCCCTAAATAAAATAAGACGTGAAAACGTAATGAATTAACATTTTCAAAAAAGCTCGTTTTTACTTATTCTGTTTAACGCTACTGATTAATTTCATGGTGATATTATTGTTGTTTTACATTGTAGAAAGTCAGTTCAATTTATCGATCTTGCTGTACCACAATGTACTGAATCATTTTCGCGTGTATTTTAGTCAGCGGATTTTACCTTTTAAGAGTTATTAACCTACGTCCTATTTCGATAGTCACATTTTATTTAAACGTGAAATTGATCAGAAATTGAAATAACTTGATTATAATTTGCTAATGTGAAAGTTTCTATAGGTACAAAACGTATGTATCCAACTTCAACTCAAAGTAAGCCTTATAGTTCCTTCAAAAATATTAAGACTTCCCCTGGAAAATAAACTTTTCCTAATTAAAATGATTTTATGAAAAACTGCGTATCAAATAAATATTGACTTGTTTGAAAGAACGAGTATGCCTAACACCAATTTTGAGAAGATACAAAATAACACTGTATTCCTCAAGAACCTCATAACTAAAAGTTTAGATAATGACTAAACTTCATAGTGTTCAATCTGTATGCAGTTTGCAACAGGTGGGGAATTTCAAAAATAACGATCTACGCAATATTATGTTATATGACGTCCTTATAAGTGTTCTCCTATTACACGTTTGCTCTAACTTTTATACAAGGTTTTTTATACTCTATTGTTTCTGTAGTATTTGAATAATGTCATTTGATTAATATGATTAGTGCACGTGTGTGCCATGAAGCCGACTGTCTGGCTAACC
>JAQFXM010007512.1:0-11784 GCA_034693345.1 Entomobrya multifasciata
AAGAAGAACCCATTTGATTTTGAGCCAAATCGGCTGACGGTCGATTAACGGTCCTATGTATTTTAAATTGGAGAAAAATTATTGTGTGAACCGATAGATTAATGTATGAAGATCAAACTTGTATTGTAAGCCGGCGCCGGCACCTTGTACGTCTATTGGACTTCGGGCGTTTGCTGTCACAGTTTACCGTTTTATTTCTATGTAAAAATTGAGATTGTAAATTTGTTTTATAAATATATTCCAAAGGGAGTTATTTTTTATTATTTTAAAATGTTTTTCAAAAGGTTTTAATAAAAAATATGTGAATTCATTTTCTATAAATTGGTTAGTATAAGAGTTAGGGTACTCTTTGAATTGAACGTTTCTAGCAATTGAACATTCTACGAATTGTCCTTTTATGCGAATTGGTATTAAGTGTATGCGACTCTACGAATTAGTATATGTCTGCGAATTGGACTCTATGAATTTACCGGACACCCCTTTTTACAGTCACCAGCCAATCGATGCCATTGTGAACGAATTCCAAAATAGTAGACTTACTAAACCTATAAAATGGATATGCTGCCTCCACTAATAATACGTTTGCAGAATTTACACACTTAAATATGCAGTTCAGCTGATTTTGAATACTTTTTCTTTTTTGCTTTGGTATGACTAATTTTGAACAAATATCTCGTCTTAAAAAGAAACTCACTCGAAGATATCATTACCCTAGTAATTTCGAACGATTCAACTGTTTCTGCAATTAAAAATAACTACTACAGCAATAACCGCTAATTGTAGCCCTTGTCTATTCACCATTTCATCAAAAAATCGTATGCAAATGTAAGCGCAAGATCCCATTTTTACCATTGTACCTAAAGGATGAAAACTTATGCAAAAAGTTTTCACAACATTCCCATATAAAATAGTCAAATACTTTATCCTTCTGAAAGCATCCACAATCAATTCACTCGAAATAATACCTAATTTAGTCATAAAATGTGGATTATCTTCGCTCATTAACGTTTCCTCTTTTGGTTCAAAGAAAGTTAATTAATCACACCAAATGTGAATAAAGAAATTTGTTGCTATAGTATATGGACATATAATATTATCCAAAACTGAAATCGAAAATACGACAGTTACAGATCGTTGGAATAAATTTAAATTCTAGCTGAGGTTTCATTTGTAAAACTTGTTCAACAAACCGATGAGCTAGTTCAATATCTAGCAGAAACATAAATGGAAACATCAAAGGGACGAGTATACTGACTATATAGTTAAATGACATGGTAGCTTCAGCTCTTCGTGCGTAGATTTTGATGAGTTCCTTGTTTCCTGTTTGTCTACGGTATGGATCTAGAGGTTGTAAAATAAATAGTATGTACACATAAGTTCCATATAATTATTAAACCGAATATATTTAATCTGTAAATGCTTTATAAACTTCAACAACTCGGTTATGTAGTCGCATAACAGTTTTCCTATCCTTGTACAGGTGATATCCCACAAAGAAGATTAGAAAGCAAGCAGATACATAACTAAAGTCCACAGCGTATACCAAAGCGTCAAATTTGGAATCCACTATCTTTAACACTTCATCTGGTATGTCAGATTGTCCATCGTCAGCAAGATTCAAAGCCAACCGAAGCGATACTAAAATGCCGTAAATTAAGCATTGTATATGTATCAAAATCCAGTTAAAATATGACAGGCCAGAACTTAATTGCATTGTTTGAGTGTTCCAATCCCAACGAACTGGGGTAAACTATAAAATTCACATAGCGAAGATGGGTCATCCCGTGAAACTCATTAATCATTAATTAAACATTTGTTGATTTTAAAATGTTATAATATGGAATTCTGAAATGATTTTAGATTTGACCACCATAAATTACAACAATATATCATTTGGTGTAAAGTTGAATACTTTCTGCTCTACAGAAAATGTCAAATTTGGGTCATCTTACAGTATTTTACAATTTTACAAGTCAAAATGATATGATTGATAAGCATTTCATATTCGTCAGTTGTTTAATCATTATTTCAGGTCAAATAAAATCTCTGGAATTTTCAATTTAAAAGGAAAAGCGAATATAGTTGCATACATCATATCCATATGACATACTACTTGCGTAATTTTGGTGAACTACATATGTAAATTTTTCAAGGAGAAAAATCTATTAATATAAATGTATTTTTTCGACTAGTATTGGGAGTTTTACTTAAACCTAATGCTTGAATAATTAAAAAAATGTTCCGAAAAATCATATAAGGTACTTTAAAAAACTACAATGGATAATGTGTTGTAATTTTTTTTCTATGCTGGGACTGGGACTGTAGAAATCAAACTGTTTCTACTTAGTAGCTACAAGTTCTTACATAAATTTCTTTAACGAATTGAGCAAAGATAAGGGATATTAAGTAGTATCTGCTAATATACATGTTATGTCGTCAACATTTAAATTATATTTTCATCAAAAATACGAATATTGTCAGATGTGGAATGTGTTGGAACATTTATGCCAAAGGTGTTTTATGATTAACGTTTTAAAATAACTTTTGTGCGGGACAACGATCAATTGTATTAAAATCAGGACTTTTCATTGTAAAATGACCGCAAAAGATCACTCTAATATTGAGTTAAATCATCACATCATTTAAAATTTGAAAAAAATTTGTTTATGTATTTAGACAATTAGCGGTATTTTGTGTGAAGACGTACATATATCAATTAACAAAAGGGTTGTTGTGAGAACCTATTACTATTCGAATAACATTTACTAATTCTAAAACATTTGAGTGATAAACAGCATATTAAAATTTCAGTACATATAGTGAAACTATTTATTCTAATCAAAACTAACTTGTTGGGTTATTGCCAAATTACCTTACAAGTTGCTTTTGAGTTTGATGAAAACTATATGTTGTTCAAAAAGGTTTATTCAAATTAATTCATTTGAGGATATATAAATACTATACTACCTGTATTACCATAATTTAAAAATTTCATTAATCAACTGGACTTTAAATACTTTAAGCTGGGCTTTTATACATTACTAAACTAGCAATAATTATAGTGACCTAAAATATTTCATTTTTGTGGAGGAACATCTATCATCAAGACATTATTACAAAAAAAATGAAATCATACAATAACTAGAGAATAATCACGGGTTTTAAAGTGGTAGGAATAAAAATATTTATTCCGAGCTTTCGAAAGTTTTCAATTTTCTTCCTCAGGGAGAAATATGCATGCAACAATATTTTATGATTTTTAACTACGATAATAGTAAATATAATACATATTTTTAGCCAACAAATACCTTGCTAATAATATAGTCCTTTAAATTACTAATACCGACACAAGTGCATCAATAGCCTGATGTGTAAACTCTAGTATTGTGGATTTGCTATATCTATAAAACGGATATGCCGTTTCCATACAAAACACGGGTGCAGCCTTGATGCATTTACATAACTCATTTGCCTTTGAGTACTTTTTCGACCTTGCTTTAACATAACTTACTTTGAACATTATTGTTGCTTTCTCTATGAATTCTGCTGAACTAGTACGAAAATTATATAGTTCAAAAGCTTCAACAGATTCCGTAAACATGACAGTAAAAACTGCAACAATTGCAATAACCATTGGCGGTCGACGTAATATTTCTTCGCTGTGTTCAATACAAATATACGAGCACGATACCATTATAACTAGTAAAGCAAAATGGTGAAAACTTACATATATTGAAGCTGTCAAATTTCTTCCTAACTGGTTTATATAATGGAGCCTCCTAAAGTAAATTAATTGAAACTCTCCAGATATTACACCAAGATTGGTATGGAAATGCGGATTATTTTCAGAAAAGACAGGATCTCTTCTCACAAGTGGACTAACATTTTTAAGCCAAAAACATACAACCTGAAGGGTTAGATTCGTAGTTAAAGCGTACAGGCATACTGTACTGTTGAAGGTTGAAATAGAAAACACGACGGTCACAAAAAAGGGCAATTGTTTCAAACTCATTTCAAGTGTTATTTCAAGTACTTCTTTAAAAAATCTGTTTAAAGGTTCCACATTTTGCAATACAAGGAAAGGGAAAATGCCAGGAACTACGATGATTGTTAAGAAATAAATAAAGAACAGTGTAAGTTCAGCTTTTCGGGTGTATGATCGGGTCATAGGACGATTTTCGATTTGCTGCTGATATTGATCTGGAAATGAAAATATACTTTATTAATATTTGTCAGTGTGAATGTAAAATGGTTGGATTAATTTAGTACCTGTGAAGGTTTTGTTAGTTTCCATGACTTTGTTAAACAGGGTGATTATGGCCATTCTAGAATTGAAGAGATGCTTTGCTAAACCAAATACTAAAAAGCAAATGCTTACGTAACTGAAATCTACAGCATTTACTAAAGCTTCAAATGCACGATCAGTTTGGATGTCAGCGGTTTCTGGAATTTCATCTCCTTTTTTTCGAGTTAGTTTTAGAGCCAAGGTAGAAAAGGTAAGAATTCCGTATACAAGTAAGTAGCAGTGAATGATTATCCAGTTTAGGAAATAAATGGGTGGGCTAGGCTTCATAGTTTGGGTTTCCCAATCCCAGGACACTGGAGTACAGAAAGTGAGTTCCATCAAATATATGCGCCATGCAGTAACGCGTATTAATCTTTGGGACAACATTTTCTCAAGTCAAGACTTCAATAGTAAATATTTGATGAGCTGGTCCAAAAATACCCCAACAATATCAACAAGAATGCCAGATATGATATCAATGCTTAATTACCACTAGTTTTGGACCTTACAAAACTTTGTTTTTAAAACTGTTTGATAAAATTGATAAAAACGTGTAATTTTTAACAATAAACAGTTTTTTGAAAACTTCTTCTCGTTAAACAGAACGGCTAGTTGTCAAAAATTTGAGCTTTAAGAATAAATCAATTCCTTAAAACCATAAATAGGACTACTCAATATTAGACGTTTCTAAACAAAAAATATTCATAAAATAATTATTTTGCTGCAAGCAATTATTACAAACGTATCCGGTTGTGCTAGGTCGCGGATTATTAGGCGACTGAACAAATATTTTTGCATTTCGTAGTTAAACTAGGGCAAAGTTAATATTGCACAATACATGAGCTGTGATCGCATACTTGTTTGACAAAAATACGAGTTGTTTTTTCTCTTTAAAATTTATTTTAAGGTACTTTTGTGAAACTTACTTAAGTAAATAGATATTATTCTACTAGTTACTAGCCCGCTCATGAAAATGACTAGAATTCAAAAATAAAAATTCCAATTAAATATTCGACCAAAAAGAATTTTACAAATACTATAGTACTATATAAAATTCTGAATTTTTGCATGGCATACCATATTTCTGGCAAATACACATTCGTAATTTCTGAGGTTTTGGTAATATTATGCAAAAAAGGATTGATTCTTGATGCTTTGGCAGCAAAAAGTACCGTTAAAAGCTTTGTTCAGTATTATATTTTAGCACTTTATGTGCCGCATGCTCTGTGGAGATTAATAAGTACTATTCATATCATACTTTGTACTTCACCAAATACATTGACTAAAAACGATCTGAAATAGAGGTGTATTGAAGTTTGAAGACATTGCTGCTTCTCTTCATGTATCCGATTCAAGGTTTATATTATTTGGCATAGTCATAATCACCAAGAATAAAGTGATTGAATGACGTAATTTATTGAGTTCGTTTATTAATGCATTTAAAGCAAATCAACGGTGAAAGACCAATGGAGAATTTTGTGATGTACATAACCGACATCTTTCATGGCTTATTTTATGGATATGAAGTAATTTAGAAAAATAAGGTACTCGTAATAACAAACCTAAACATAAAATACATGAGTGCAGAATACCAGTAAAAAGTCATTAATTTGGAGACTGCTGTTTTGTTTGGCAAGAATTTGGTTAAAAAATATTTTAAGAGCTTTGTTTGGTTTTTTCTAGAATATTTCATAAACAAGTTAATAATAAATAGGTATTCAGGTACTCTTATTTTTGTGTCACGTATAATTTCCATCTATGAAGGATTTTGGCCTTCCAAAAAGGTAATAATTTATTCATGTATTTAGCTGTTTTAGTCTTCTTTGTAAATTTCGGGCCAAAAATATCTGTAAAGGTTTAGTTTTTCTCCGTTGGTAGAAAAAACTCGAGGAATGTGACTTTATTTAAATTTATATATTGGAAGTTTGATTTTGTTCGGGAAAAATCTAACCTTATAATTTTTGGTAACAGTAAAAGTGGATGCAATGTTATGAAAATACTTGCAATGCAATGTTTTACAAGAAATCAGGGGTAAAATATAATACATGCAGATAAAATAAATGTTCAACAGAGAAATAAATAGTATATTTGGTAAAGATAAGGAATGAGTGTATAAACTAGTGTTTTTATTTTCCATTAAAACACCATCAATGTTAACATTTGTGCATATAGGACATATTTATATAGTCGTTAGCATACTTTAAAATTATCAATTGTGCGAATCATATTCGTAAAGGTACAATTATTTAGACCAGCCTATCAGAGTCTTAGGAGACTATAACAGTATCATCGTTAAGAGGCTGATATCCTTGTCGATACCTCCTACAAAGATAAACTGCGAAAACAACTCCAACAATAGCTGACAGGGCAGCTCCAGCAACCATTCCTAAAATAACTCCTTTGACAATTCTATGGTCAGCACTGCAATCTTCCGAGGCATCAAATGATATAGAAGTTACATTTTCTCTTTGCTGTATGAATGCTTCAAACTGGATTTTCTGCATTAATATGTAAAAGTTCGGTGTTTTATCATTTCCTGTTTGCTGATTAGATGTACAACGGTAGGAATGATTTAATGAAGTTTGAAAAAACGGCCCATCAATCTGAAATGGGTTGCTGTCTGGGAAAAAAACAAAAAATTAATCAATTTTACTAGAATTTTCTCTCATATTTAATGTTGATAAATTCGACTAACTGCTGTTGTTAAAATATTGAACTGATGACATCGCATATTTGTTATTAGCCTGTGTTGCAAACTTAAATGTTAGTGTCTTCGGAATAGAGTCTGAAGTCCAATTGAGCCTCAATTCTTGTTCATCTGGTTTACATGTTCCTGAAACGTTTACATATCCTGCAATACTTGGTACATCAATTATATAATCGGTTGTATTAGATACGTTGCTGGATACATGAAGTTGGAGAGCTCCGGTAAGCATTATACATGGACTTAATGTTCCATTGACAGACCAACTACCCACATTGTTAGGAAACGGAGGAGAGGAGGGACGTGCGGTTGTTGTATTGTAATTTGCAGTAGTGGATTCTTGGAACATGGTACTGTTTGAAGGACCTATTGTTGAAGTGTACCCAATTGTCATTGTCTTATCATTATCTTCATCGTTTATTACAAACGGAGTCTCACTACTTGTTGCTACTGTGGCATTTGAAAGCAAAGAATGTATAGTTGTAAGATTTGCATTTCCTGCAATTGTCTCGTTATCGTTTGAAGACAAAGTATAAACTTCGTTGGGTGTTTGTGTTTGATTCTGCGCAGTCACTGCATAGAACAGTGTGGCGATCAAAAAATTAGTTCTCGATTTCATTTTAAGACTAATATTTAAGAACTAAAATACTTCAGAAATTACTGTCCACTTTTCAACACAATTAAATTGACACTTTTGCACTATTTAACTTTAAATAATATCAAGTTATACTTTTTTACTGGTTTACGTAATATTAAATACAAATAACGTAGTGCTAAATGATTAAATTAATTTTAAGTAAAAAAATACCAGTATTATAAATTATTTAAGCACATATGGTTTCGTAACATGGTACAAACAAGCTAAAAGACCATAATGGCTCACTAGTGCAAATAGTCAAAATCACATTATCAACTGCTTCAGCCATTGTCTGCTATTATGCAAGAAGTGTTATCAGAAGAATAATCTATGTTATCTTACACATACAGATATTGTTCATAAAAAGTTGCTTTGCTTTTGAGATAAAATAACAACATTGTGTACTGACCATTGTTTCAAATCCATTATACACTATATAATTGCAGTAAAATATTGAAAACTGTAGTGGAAAATAGCTGAAAATGAAGTGATTTATTTTATCAATAATATGTCAACGTTAAAATACAATAAAATAACACCTAAATTCTGTATATTAAGAATAAGTAACCAACTGGATTTGAAAACAAAAAATATTAACGACATGACTTGACAATTTATGCAGTAAAATATTTTAACTTACTTCCTACCTTTTTTTTTAAATATAGCATCTCTGTAAAAAATACAATTACGTTTATGAAACCAAGTCCGCCAATCAATAACCAAAGTATTTTAAAATCTTCCATTGTCCCTTTTTGCACACTAATTTTATCATCAAATCCTCCCCAAGCCAACAGCCGACTAGCCGACTTTGACCACCCTATGCTAGTATGCTTGGAAACCATTTGAAACGCCAGAGAGAGCTTACTCCAGCTTTTTTCAGAATGATGCCCTTTCAAAAACACAGTTAAAACATTCAATTGCATACGTATTTCAAAAAAATTATTTTGCATGGAAAATATTCCAGACTCTATCAAAGCTGCTAATTTAGAGTCAACCATTTCAAATATGTAATTCCTTTTATTAAAGGTCCAAAAATACGTTTCCGAAAATCGTAAATGGTCTCCATTTTCTAGTACCTTGTAGCGACCAAAAAGTATTAACAACAGTTTAGCATACACAGACATGCTTTCTGTAGAAATAGAACCAGTAGAACTTGTATGAAAAAGAAGTACAAATCTGGGCCATTCTGCACAGCTTTGATACTGAAAATCCTTTGATCTTACAAAGGTTTTATTCACATTTTCAGGAATATGAATGTTTATATTCAAATCTGTCAGCCACTTGCAGATATGTGGCTCACTTACATTGCTAAATTGATTACCGGCAAGAATGCGAAGAGCGTCCATATCAGTGGTTTTATACCACCAATACTTTTCCAAAGTTGACTTCCATAACTGAGTTAAGGCAACCTCTTGAGAAATCAATTCAGAATGTTGTACAAGACGCATGAATGTAGTCCAGTCACTAAGTAGTTGCATGCTATTATTACGCACCAACTCAGTGAAAGTGCGTGGTATATCTATTGGATCTGCTTCCTTTGTCATATAAGTATACATAGATGATCCGTACAATATTCGTAAAAGGTGTGAAGCAAACATCCATAGCAATATTAAATGCCAATTCGATATATTTACTGAACTGCGATTACTTGTTTCTTGTTCAATAGTGACGGCAAAAAGCCAGTAATACGGATTTTTTCGTACGCCACTTCCAAAAAGAATAATACCTAAGAGAATAAATGTTGCCAAAACAACTATCCAACCAAACAACTTAAACGGTGCAATAAAAGCTGCAATATTAGTACCAACACCGAGATCCTTTGTGACTTGCTTATTTATAAAAACAGAATATCTAAACCCATGTATTTGACTACCATAAGCATATATATATTGTAAATCAGATTGTCTACCGAATTTCAAGTTTTGCTCTAAAACTGTGTCACAAGAAACGGACGTGCAATTGATGGATTTCTGTATATAATATATCATACATTTTGCGGGTTCATATACAGTTATGAAATCAGAAAACTCCCATATTTTGCCAGTATATGGGCAAACATCAAAAGGGTTATCACTTCTTAAGTTCTTTGGTAGGCTATAAACTCCGAAAAATGATTCCTTCCAAAATTTGTCTATTTCCTGATGTCGCATTTGGGAATTTGAAATGAAAAATATATCCGTGAATGAAATGAAGGGAATCGAATTTAACTTATGTGAAGGCCCTGAGTTCCAAGCTTGAAGACATGGTGTACAACCGAGATATATATTGTAATTATATGGATCTAGCAATATCAATTTTGGTGTGAAGGATAAATCCGTAATTGGAATCTGGGCTGTTTCCCTATTTCTCGAAAAAGGAAGTAATACGTAGTCTGGTAGCTTTAGTTTTCTTGGTTTAACTACAGAAGAATCCTTTTCGACGTTAAGAATTCGTGAAAAGTAATCTTCTAAAGATTTAAATGTTAAACCAAAGACATGCGGGATTTGAAGTACACATAAGTTTGTGAAATGAAAGTTAGTAAATATTTTTGTGTAAACTGGTGTGAGATCTTCAAACAATGTAAGTTTCCAATATTTCCACAATGTTATATTGTAATATGGCTCGATATCCTGGAGAGTATTCAAATGGTTAACTCCTGTTTGTATTGTGACGCAAGTTATATTTTGGAAGCTATGGCAATTTAGAATGAAACTCTTCTGAAGTTCTACATTTGCAATTTGCAACCACGAGATATGAACTGAGCAGGATTCAAATATTTCAAAAACGCTTCGATATTTACTAAACTTTAGTTCTGTATTTAAAATACTGGATGACTGAATTAACTCAATAGTAATTACTCTTAAAACAATTAAACTGAAGAAAAGAAATGTAATGTATTTTCCTGCCATTCTTTTAAATTCTTTTTTCAATTTTTATCGATTTAGAAACATCCCATTTTAACTACGCAATGAAAACGCCAGTTACCATTTTATAAAATAAATTCTTGTAAGCATTTAGATAATTTAATTAAATTTTTCACTGTGTGGGATACTTGAAAACAGCAACACAGAATAATACTTTTCATCGGAATTGCCTTGCCGATAAATTATAACAATATACACTTAAGTTCAAAAGTTACTAACGCTATGAGCTTCTCAAAGAATAATCAATCATCATCCACACATGTTCTACTGTTCTTTAAAGTTTATGACAAAATTACATTAGTTTAATGAAATATAGCAATATCTGTGTACATGATCGATAGTGGAATCAAGTGTATTGTTTTTTATGCTACTTTACTTTGTTTTAAAAACCTATTTGAGTATTGAAAACAAATGGAATATTATTGCAAAAATGACAACCAATACGAGCAATCATCAAAATAATGTATTTCAAAATACTTTTATTGATTAAATTAAAACCCTGAAAATGATCTATGTTCACCAAAGTTCAACCGTGATGTTTCACATTTCACAAAGCCAGCTTGATAAACATTCACAATATAACACTACAATTGGTTCTTATCATAATATTGTTGTAAAGATAGTTAAAGTTGAAATAAAGTGAAAATCTTCAGTATAGTTATCATGCTACTAGGTAAACATACATAATTAATAAATCGTACAATTATTACTACCAACTGAGAAATATATCAAGTCATCAAATACCTAGCGAATTACAATTGACATTGTAAGTCTAACTTATTTCCTCTATATCTTAGACAAATTCTTCGTTGAGTTTTGCAATGTGGTCCTGTAATTAAAATCAAAAGACTACATTTTTCGAAACGTTTCTAGCCAATCTAATCAATCAATCTATCAGGCTCATAAAAAATTGTGCGAACAGTGACATAAATATATTTTGCAGAGACTTTCCGAAGATGAGATAAACACTAGAAATGTATATTCGTACAAGTAAAGTAATCTGATCATGTATACTGCAGCATGATGTCTACACGCAAAAAAATTCCAGGCATGGCATCAGACCTTCCATAATTTCAGATAAGTCCAGACAACATGACATACAGTCTGAGAACAGCCAACACTACAAAAACAAAGTATGAATTTTTGAAAAGTGACGTACTGATTTTAAAAACTTTGATGTTCAATATATTTATGTAATATAAATTGAATCGTGCATACCATATCAGTTTTCTCTTCAGGCTCGGAAATTTGTAAA
>JAQFXM010007513.1:0-11782 GCA_034693345.1 Entomobrya multifasciata
GCCACTTCAATCAATCAATATTTCTTTGGCGTTTTTCATAACGTTGTCGGGTGATGTAAATGCATTGATGAAGTGGGATCGGCGAATAAAATGGTGACCCACGCAAAATTCCCAGTTGCTGGTAAACTGCAGTATGCATCCGAAACCACTCCAATTCCGGAAACCGTTCCCACATTGGAGGCTTCAGCATTTCCTCTTCATCCAAAGAAAATTTCAATCCAGCTACGTTACTTTCTTGTAATGGATCCAGGGTACTTGTTACAATGCTAAGTTTCCTCAAATTAGACATTTTCTGAAGGAACTCCAATGGCCCAGTGTAAGGACCCAAATGGAGACAGCTAAGTTTCGGGAAATTCAACTCTGAAATCCAGTCCTCCAGTTCGTTTTCTGCGGCGACACCCATCTCGTTGTTGCTTTTCCCAAACTTCATTACAAGAGTATGTAAAGTTTTCCCAAAATTGTTCAAGGTGAGCATAAAGTTGAAAAATTTGCGCACGTCCACCTCATCCACGATAACAGATATTGTTTTGAGTGGAGAACACGAAAACTTGTTGAAGAGATCATTCACTTTGACAATACTCGCGTTCTCATAATGCATTCTTTGGATTTTAGTAAAGTCAACGTAAACTGTTTCCAACTTCGGAAAACACGATGGATCGAAGTTATCCGTAAGATAGCTGTCCACAAATTCTACTGTCTCCAGTTGACGAGTATATCGAGGAAGTATCCATTGTTGAACCTTGGTACAGTCCCTTTGTAAGGTCATCATTTTTAAATAGGGTAGTTCCGGTAGCACAAGGTGTTCCGCATCTAAAACCTCAGGTGGTAGATCATATAAACTGAACTCGGGTGGATGAAAGTCAGCTAAATTCAATCTTCGTAAATTTGGAACAAGGCAAAGACACTTGACCAAATAATCAATGTATCCTTCTTCATGGTATCCTCCCACCAATGATATTGCTAGACTCCACACCTTGATCCCCACTTCGGTCAGAAATGGAATTTGAGTCCTTTCTAATAAGCAAGTTTTGATCCCAAAAGGAAGTGTTGTGTGCCAAGCTGGAGACGTCGCATCAGAAGCAGCTTCAAGTATGTCTGGCAAGGGCTCCCCTGTCCAGAGGGACCACATTTCTTCTTGTTGATTTTTTTCGAAATACTGACTTACAGAGCCGGTGGTCCACGTTATGTACTTTTCAAAGTGCCTCGTAACAATACGTTGGAATTCTGGTGATGACTTGCATACATTAAGGAGATTTTTCCAAATTGGGTCTTCGGTTTTATACGGCCATTGCAAATATTTGAGAACCGATGGGTACACCTAGTTGAATTACAATTACAGTGGTGCTGATGCTGCTTTTCATATGAGCTTGTGAAAATACGAATTTTAAGGTAGAAATAAAATCTATTTTTTTACCAATTCAAACCGAATTAAGTTATCATCCCAATCCGTGATAACGAAGCCGAGTTGATTGATTGTTAACTGTGGCAGCATCGTCAGAACATTATACTTGTCTTGTGGATCATGGAAGTTTTCCAGAATTGGAACCTTCGCTGCGGCTGGAAGACGTGTGTAAGGTAAATCGTTGATAACCTCGATCTCATCATCATGAAGATCGATTGGGGGGTCAGGGTTGGACATTTTTTGAAATTATGATGCAGTAATGCTTTTCAGTATGATAACATTTGAAATAAAAAAAATTAGAAATCGGAAATTATTTCCTGTTTAGATAATACTTATTTCATGTTTTGAAATTTTCGCAAGTGAATAGTGATTATTTGTACACCAAGTTATCATTTCAAAAAAAAATATTTTGGAAAAATTTTCATTGCTAAATTAATTTTTCAGTAAATCCACATGACATGACGACGACGCAAAAACACATAGCGTACTGTAACATATCACTGACGAAGTGACGACTATGAATGACTATGATTACTTGACTATTTTCTAAATACGAGGACGTGAAGATAGGTTTAAGTGTAAAAGGAGAGGACATCTTATATTTGAAAGTCAACATGTCAACATATACATATTACATCGGTAACGTTTATTGTTTAACAAAAATAGAGAGATCATCTTTTAATAAGCCAATAGAATATTTCATATTTCCTATTTGTTTGATATTTTACAATTTTTCATCCCACGAAAATTTACATGTCTGATAAACGACTAATAGGGTTCCCAATATTCCAATGGTAGCCCACTCTTGATCCCTCTTTTATGAAAAAACCATTCCCACTCACCTGCTCCCATCTCAAACCATTCCAACAACGGAAATTTTTTCCATATTGAAGTCTCAAGTGTCCCATTTTTCTTCACTGAAAATTGCAGCTCTTTTACATTACTCCGTTGTAATGGCATTTTACTGCTGTTGATTATGCTCAGTTTTCTTAATGATGACATTTTCAAAAGAAATTCAAGTGGCCCCACATAATTTTCCAGGTGCAAACATCTCAATTTCGGGAAATTCAACTGTGAAACCCAGCTCTCCACTTCATTCTTCACCCCATCGTCCATCTCAGCGTTCATTCTTCCAACCTTCATTTCAAGCGCTTCCAAAGTACTCCCAAAATTGTTCAAGGTTAACATAAAGTTGAAAAACTTGGCTACGGTCACCTCGTCCAAGATAACTCGTAATGCTTTCAGTGGGGACAGCAGAAACTTTTTCAACAGATCATTCACTCTGTCAATACTGGCGTTATGATACTCATCTCTTTGAGTAAACTTTATGTTCATCGTATTCAACTTAGGAAAACAAGTTGGATTGAAGTTTTCCGTGAGAAAGCAGTCATGAAAATTCAGAACCTCCAGTTGGCGAGTATACTTAGGAAGTATCCATTGCTGACAGCTGGAACAGTCCCCAATTAACGATATCATTTTTAAACGGGGCAGCTCCGGTAGCATAACTTTTTCTTCGTGTAATACAACAGGTGGGCGTAATTCAAGGTATGTAGCAAATTCATGAGGAAAAATGTCGACTAAATTCAATCTTCGCAAATTGGGAACCAGGTGAAGACACTCGAATAAGTAACTGACGATTCCGGGAATATGATATGCGTTAATCAATGACAGTTCTAAACTCCAAACCTTCTTCCCCAACATTTTTAGAAATGGAATTTGAGATTTTGTGGATAAGTAAGTGCTAATCCCAAAAGGAAGTGCTGTGTGCCAGGGTAGAGATTTTTCATCCAAAGCAGCTGCATGTATGCTCAGCAAGGGTTCATAAAATGTCCAGATTTGCTGTTGTCGATTTTCCCGAAACAATTGATTTCCAGAGTTTCTGTCGTGGGTTAGTGTAATGTATTTTTCAAAGTGACTTGTCACAATTCTCTGGAATTCTGGGGATGCTTTGCTTAAATTCAGGACATTTTTCCAATCATAACTTTCGTCTTCATATGGCCACTTCAAGTATGGGTATACCAATGGGTAAATCTTAATTTAAAACAAGCACAAATTAATATTTTATCAATGAAACTAAAAAAATATTTTGCTGACGATGAGAACAAAATTCTACCGATTCAAACTGAAGATATGCATAATCCCAACCCATAAGCCATTCAGTGGACGGCAGCGCCTCTAGTATGTTCAGTTTATCCTGCGGATCATGAATATTTTTCAAAATTGGAACCTTCATCTCATTTGGAAGACGTTCATAAGGGAAGCTTGAGGTGTCGTTATCATCTTTTTGTGGATCACAAGAATTCGACATTGTTTAAGAAATTATACAAAATTAATAAGTTCACTTTTGAATTTATATTAGTACATCAAATGAAAACGCTGAAGTACAGTTTGAATTATTTCAAATTCCTACTACAAATCATAACATTAGGTCAGTAATTATAATTTGCTATGCATAAATTAATTCATCGCATCATAAAAAATAAGAATAAGTATAAAAAAATCTAGGTTTTGCACAGCATTTAATTAAGTTTTTATTGAACACATGACGATAACATTGTAAAAATTGACTTATCTATTAACCTTAAACTTTGCAGACAGAGAGTTACGGAATCCCAATTTATTCCTTCATGTAAACTTGTCCCAAAAATCTATTTCAGAATTGTATTATACTATGCACCAAAAAAGGCAGTGACAAAATATACATTTATCATAAAATAAAATTTATTTTTAGTGTTTTTTAATTCACCAGATAATTTAATTGCTGCCATAAAATTACATTAACTCAAACAATCTTTTATAAACTATGTAATATTCCATGCTACATAGCTATTAATAAAAATTCATCAAAATTGTGCCGCAAACTCTGTAATTGTCTTCTTGTGACACGTTGCAAGCTCACCACCACTCCATCGCCAACCGTTTAAACAAACCTATGTATAAAAATGTGTATGCTAAAAATACGTGTGCTTTTTTCACACTATTTTAATTATCTAAACTTGTTACATTATTCACACTTTTTTTCTGAGCCACCTGCACCTAAATTCTCTAATACTTGTATCATCACCGTACTCACTAATCCAAAAAATAGTAAAATTAAGTAATTATATCGCAAGTTATTAATACATCATCGTTTTCACGCCACGCTGCCTTTAATGATAATAAGTTACCTGTCTTCAAAAAAACTGTCTGTAGATATCACCATCATCGTACCACCATTACCACTGAACAACAGGTTGCTTTAAAGCAAGCAGTGCAGTACAATGATCTGATAATGTGTACAAAGATGCGTTTTTATTTCGCACTCTGTCATGCGTAGATGCGTAAGACATGTGTGTGTGCAATTGCAATTTAATCTGCTGTGCATAAAACGCATCAGTGCAGTCCATTTCAAGAGCTCCCCAAAAATTACAATATCTTCTCCACATCATAACATATACCATTTATGTAAAATGGCTTTGATTTGATTTTTTTTTGTGTGAAGTAAACTTAAATGATGTTGACATGTCGAAAAATATTATCACAACCTTGATGCACACTTAAAAGATTGCCTTAATCTCAATTGCAAATTGCAATTGCTATGCACAAAAAAAGAAGAATCATGCAAGTCCAGAGAGTCCACTTTGATGATAATGATAATCCCAAAACCACAAAGATTCATTACATGTTTTTCCACGTTTACTTTTCATTGCATAAAATGTCCGCGTCATTTTAGAAGCTCACCTTCTTTAGAATTTACCTGCTGAGCGAGATGAGAGCGAGTGAAGAAGCAAGTTGAGTTGAAGGTAAAATCTTGAAAAGTCCTTAAGATTTTAGAAAACAATTAAAGACAACAAAAAATACACCTTTGGACATTTTATTTAAAGGTCAAAGCTGTGATCAGCAGATCATCAAAGAAATATTTTGTGTCGAAGGCTACAATAGAAGCTTAGAGGTCGGTAACCTTACGTGTCTATTTGCTTTGTACGTTCATCCGTGATTTAATCGCACTGGTCTCCATTCCTTCTTAGATTTTCCATTCCATTTAAACTTTTGATCATAGTTTCCGATTGAACTGTAATTTTTTTTGAAACGAAAAAAATATGTCATATTTTGATATTGTACAGTGAACACAAGATTTTTTACGCATTAAACTGTTACAAGTGTTTTATCAGGTTGGAAAATCAATTCTCCACCACCGCACCGCGCACTGTGTAATTTTCTGGTGCATAGATAAAGCGAGATTACTTAAAAACAAGCTTGATGGTCAGTTTACGTTTTTGTGCGTGAAGTGAAGTTGAGAGTGAAGACGACCTTGAGTAGGGACATAACGTAGGCTTACCTGTGTATATGCGTGCGTTTAAATGTCAGAGATGCAAGAATGTGCCGTAGCGTAATGCAATGCATTTTGGCTAAAATGATTTGTTCTTTGTACTAATAACAGTCAAGATAATAATTTTTGGGATGATTACATCCATCCATGTGTAATTTTGTGTAGTACACTGAACGGCAAGCATTGATTGCGTCAAATTGACTTGAACTTTAGCTTAATGAATAGTCAAGAAAATATGTAAAAAGAGTTAACTTTGTATGAACCAAAAAGAGACCTTGAAATGGTTACTACCCTTCATTTATAATGTAACTTGTATTATACAGTACAGTAATGTAACAGCGAAAAAATATAACACTGACTTGACTGAGAACGATGGGTTTATTATTGCGCAATATTAGGTAAAGTATAGCCAGTGTGAATCTGATAAGGGCTCAGTGAGTATCAAGTAAGACGGATAGTGAGTTTATAGTGAAGAGTGAACAACTCAGGAAATAAAATTAACTGGAAATATGGGGAACTTAAAACTTTTTAGGGGTGCTTTTGTGATAGCTGTGGTAATCCTGTTTGCTGGGCAGGTTAACAGTGACGATGAGAATTCAAATTCTATTGATGGGAATAGCGATCTTGTTATCACTTATAGACAGAAGTTATTGCTGGATCAGGTATAAAATTTTGAGGATTTTTTTGCAAGTTAAAAAAATTATAAATGTGTTAGATTGGTTAGATTAATTTATGGATATTATTTTTGTTTGTTAGTTTAAAGAACGAGTTGCGAGTAAACTGCCACATGACTACATGAAGGAGTATGTGTACCTTATCCGTTGGCTAAGGGGTGAGTTGAGACAAGTCTAAATTTTCCTATGATATTTTTGATGTTTTTTACTTGTGATTAATAATTGATTTGATTTTTTAACAGCCAAGAACTTTGATATGCAAAGTGCAGAGGAAGCGTTGATGGAGGTAAACACAGTTTCTAATTAAATTTTAAAATAGTTTGCATGTTTTAGCGGAGATATAAATTAATAGGTATGTTTTTTTTAATTTCTAGAACTTGCGCTGGAGAAGAGAGTTTAAAATGGATGGAATTCAAGAAGAAGACTTTTCTGATGTCAAGGATGATTTCCCCGTGCAAATTGACACTTATGATAAAAAGGGTCAGCCTGTTGTTACTGCTATTGCTGGTCAATGGGATTTACGTCAAGGTTTTCTGACTGGAAGGGATAAGCGAGTTATAAGATATGTTTATCAGACTCTTGATAGGGCTGCTATTATGGTGAGGGAAGCTCAACAGGCTGGAAAAAATGTAAGTAGACCTCTTATTGTGAATTTTAACTCAATTTTAGGGGGGAAATATTTTCAGTGACTTTAATTAACTTTAATTTCTTTTACAGATTACTCGATTTGACTTCATTTTGAGTTTGGATGGTTTCAACATTGTTCAGCATGGATGCCCTCGTTGTATGATTGCAATTATTGATGTGGTCAGGTTGTACGAAAGATATTACCCTGAAGTTATCGACAAAATTACCATCGTCAACAGTAAGTGCTTTTGCTAAAATCAATTTGGTTACTTTAAATTGAAATGGAATGTAATTTTTGACCTCACTATTCCAATCAGCTCCAATCTACATCAAAGCCCTATTTGAGCCCTTAATCAAAGCTGCCATTACCCGAAGTACCCTTGACAGTGTCCACCTGAGGCTTTTGGGACCAGACAGAAACGAATGGAGACGGTATCTCACGCAGTTTATTGATGAGAAACAACTGCCCGAGGAATTGGGAGGACTTCGGGTGCGACACCAACATGAAAATTAAGCGTGTATCAATCATTGGCATAAAAAACCACCGCAAAATAAATAGATTTATAGTCATGATGATGCCATTGCCAGTGTATTACTTTACTATAGTATGTTTGTTGAGTATGAGTACAAAAGAAAATTATGGATAAAAAGATGAAGATGCAGTGAAATATTTTATGATGGTTTCAGCCATGCAAGAATGTATAAATACCTTTTATAAAGTTAAAAATGAAATAAATTTTTTAAACGATAACTTATGTTTAAGAGACGGTTGTTTTATATCACATTATGATTTTCGAGATTTTATGTTTCCCTTACTCTAACAACGGTCAAGTTTATATTCTTTATGTTCCATTTGCAACATGTACCAGTGTACCAGTATTATCCCAGAATCCATCTATTAACTGACGAGATTGCTATCGGTTAAAAGATTTTTTGTGGACCGTCGAAATCTATCAAAATTGTTGCCGACACATTTCGTACGCCATCACTTTCAGCTAAATATTTACTCCTTAGTTAATGCTCTTGTTACTTCTTTAGCAAGTAAATGCAATTAACTACGTGATACACTGAAAGTACAGATACAGAGAAGAGAGTAATTCCCCAAATGAAGCAAATTTTAAAATCATACCCAATAATTTAAATAATTTCCTCTTTATTTTTCAAACTGCAAGCTTTTTAGCATAATACTTTTATCCCCAAAAAAGAGTCAAATCAAAGATATTGTACACCAAAAAACGGGATACTTTTTATGTATAATTTACGTACTTACATTACATCTGATTATATACCTATATATTACACAGTAAATTTTTATTTTCTGGTTGACTTTTAAAACTAAATAGGATATCAATTGCACTATATTTTCTTCACATAATTATATTAAATAACATCATATAATTTAGGAGTACACGCAACATTTTATGTAAAACTATTATCAACTTTAATGAATATCATATAAAAAGATACAGTTAACATATTAACCATTAAAACTCTATTTCAAAGCTCTTTTTCAACAATTTATTTCAAAACGTGTACAGGGACAACTTATAAACTTGGGCTTATTACAGCTCTGCCTATGTGTCTATTGTACAAAAAATATGTGCAAGTGAAGGAGTGACAAGACAAAAAATGTAGGTATTTGGGGTAGGCTCGGCTGCGGACCGCAGCCTGCGGTTGTGACAGAATAGGGGTGACTTGATACATTAATACTTTTTATCTTCGTGCTCTTCCTAACAAATTAAGCCCTACATTTTAATTTTTACACATGACATAGTGACACCAATACATTAATTGCATATATTTTTGCTAAATTTAAGCTACTTCAAAGCTCAAATTTACATCAAAAAATTAAAATGGGAATGAGAGTGCGTATATTTATTTATCTTTGAAAATGTATCCACATTCTAGCTATATAATTTGTATACTAAAATGATTTTTTACATCAAATAATGTTTAAAATTTATAAATACTTTTATCTATATATTTTTTCTGTATAACCGGTTCTCTGACTAAATTTTTGCAGTATACTTGGTTCGGCTTCTTTACTCCCCATTTTTATCATAAAACCATTGCTTTTGTTTCGTCATCTCTAAAATTAACTCTGTAAATAATTTTAATTAAGTTAAGTAATCAATAAGTTACTTTTTTATGATGCGGCATGTAACGCCGCAGGTGTTACAGATGTTGAATTACCGCCGCCACCCCCGCTGCTACTGCTATTGCTCCCACCACCAGTATGACCATTGACCAGTGAAGCTGCAGTGCTCACATTTGGTGGGGAAAGTGATGGTGCCATCGCTGGAGAGGCTTGCTGAGCTGCCACGTTACAACTTTGGAGGTACATGTAGTAATTGTAGTTCTGTGCGGCTGCCGCTGCAGCAGCTGCTGCTGGATCTCCAAGTTGCATCTGCAAAAATAAATCAGAGCAAAAGATTAACAAGCTAATTCATTTTATCAGTAATTATTTTCCTTGCATGTTTTTAAATAAATATTTAAGTAATTAAGTAGAAAAAGCCAGTTTCAAAGAAAGAAAAGTATGTCCAGTAGCAAAATTGGGTAATAAAATATCTCATAAGATTGAAATGGTTTAATGGAAACCCAACTGTTTTTCCATGACCCAAGAATTTTAAAGTGGTCATATCTCATCACAATTTTCATAGACTCAACAAGCCTGTAATGAGCATGTCGTCCAGAAAAAATCAATCGAGCGTTTTTCTCTCTCTTGATGAAACGTGACCCTACCGCTTTGACCTCACACCATCATGCACAACTGATTTTCATTGAATGGATATAATATTGCAAACCAAGTGAATCATTTCATTTTTATTCATTTTCCAAAAAAAATTGAAGATGACCAACAAAATTTAATGAAAAAAGAGAGGTAGTCATCCAGCAAGCTATAATAATAATGTTATCACACGAAAAACTGAAAAGATACATGAAAAACATGTAATAATCATGCTGACCGGCACAGCAATAAAAATGATAAGAAATACAGAATTGATACGAATTCAACTGGAATTAATATCGATTAAAATAAAATAAGAAGTGCAGCGCAGCATATGATGATGATATGCTGATGAAATGAATTCAATGAAGAATTTCATTTAAAATTTCGCTTGAGTGACCACTTGAAATTTTTTGTTGACAGCAAATTGATATTTTCTTTCAAGTTAGACTGGTACTGGTAAGAAAAAGAGGTCAAAAATGGAAGCCCAGACAAGACAGGAGGAGTTAGGTGGTTGACGACAAGACAAACTAGATAAAGTACCTGATGAGGATGATGTGCAGTGCCCAAAGGCTGCGCCGGTCTGAAAGCCATATTTGTCGCGGATGAGAGGTCAGGGGTTGCAGCGGCTGCCGCCGCAGCTGCCCAGCCATTTGTCCTCATAACGTGTAAACAGGAGGATGGATTGGAGCCCAAAGCGAGACCTGTTGGGGGACAGCCTCCCCCGCCTCCACCCAACTTGGATGCCATTGAGACCATTGAAGCCATGGGGCTGTTGGTGGGAGAAGGGGAGTTTATCATGGAGCCACCCTGTAAATTAAAATATATAATGGTTTCAGTTACATGTTTTTGGGGTGATGTGATATTTTTCAGGTGAGAAGATAATTATCTAAGAAAATATAATTTTACCTGGCTGACGGCTCCATGATGATGATGATGTGCCCCATACGAGGAATAAGGTGGATAAATAGAATTGTACAGAGGATTGGAGGCAGCGACAGCAGCAACAGCAGCAGCGGCTGCTGCCGCGGCGTGATGATGGTGATGGTGGTGATGATGATGAGCCGGATGATGAGGATGCTTGGTATCGTATGGATTTGGTGCTCCTCCTGCTCCAGTAGCTCCTACCATGGCTGGATGTGTTGTGGAGGATACGGGTGAGTTCTGTTGGCTGGCTGCACCACCATGATGATGTGCAGAGGGTGGGGATCCGTGATTACTACTGGGATGGTGAGAATGAGGGTGATGATGAGGATGGTGGTGGTGATGGCCATGGCTTCCCAGGTGAGTTGCTAATCCGCCTATTTTATTACGGAGAATTCGGGAAATGGAGGAAACGGAGGGAACATTGTATTTGTCGCAGACCCCGTCTGCTAACAAACGGTCTCGAATTTCCCAAGCGAATATTCCCGGATCCTTTTGCTTGAGGTCTTTAATGTATGAGACGACCTGTTAATGAAAATATAAGTTTAAGATTTAAGATATGTACATTTGCAGTGATTTGTTTGTGTACTGAAAAGTTGCTCAATTTTTTTTTTTTTGAATTCGTGATTTTAGAATATTGGTAATTTAGACGCTCATAAAACTTCAAGATTCCGCATACAGATTAATATTTCGTAGAGATATTAATTTTAATTGGCTCGGTAGATCAATGAAGACGTAGATTTCGTTCAGTTTAACATTTACAAATGTTACTAGCATTAACGTCTTGCCGAAAATGGATGTAGAAAAAGAGCAAAGAGAAAGTGTACTATGTATTACAAACCTTTGGGGTGGTAACTCGTGGTTTACTGCCACCAATCGCTCCAGGTAGAATGGACCCTGTTTCATGATACCTATTGTAAAATATCCATTTTTAATGACCTTCTAAGCAAAGCATAGCGTAATATAAAATCAAAATTCCACAGCATTGAAAACTTACCTGGCTAGAATTTTGGATACACAGCCATGGCTCACACGCAATTGACGAGATATATCACAAGGTCTAATACCCAACTGGTCAAGCTCTACAATGCGGAGACGAACTGCATTTGGTAAGGGTC
>JAQFXM010007514.1:0-11780 GCA_034693345.1 Entomobrya multifasciata
ACAAATAATTATTCAATAAAAATTATTCAATTAAATAATAAAGTTATTAGTGGAGATGGTGCTACTATGGAGGTCTTTTTAGTTTCCTATGAATTTTTTCTTGATGACGAGAAAATTTTTTCTTTAGGATGTGAGTCCAGGAAGGATGTGGATTGAATCCATTATTCTTGTTAATGGTGTCAGTGGTTGAACGAATGTATAGGCCTTCTTTTACTTTGCGTCTAAATGTATTATTCTCATTTTCAATCATTGTAATCTTGTAAGGATCCATTTTATGTCCAGTTGAAGCCACATGTTCAGCAGGTGCTGAAATTTGGATGTTACTTTGACGTATGTGGTATAAATGTTGTTGGGCACGTTTATCCAAACCTTGACGTGATTCTCCAATATAGATTGAGGGGCAACTGTCATTGTCTTTTCCATCACACGGGATTTTGTAAATACCTGCTGGGGACGTTCTTTTCTTATCCTTATACGTGTTGAGATGCCCAGAAATCTTGTTTTGGGGTACATACGCAATGTCAAGGTCAGTGTTTCGTCGTATGAAGGAAGCCATTTTTTCGGTTATCCCTTCGTAGTAGGGTAATACCGCACGTCTATCTGGTTGAGATGTCAAGGTCGGTGCTGTGCTATTGTCGTTTGGATCTTTATTCTTATCTTTACGGGTCTGTTGTTTAATCCTTTGAAACTGTATACGTCTTTTTATGAAGTTGATGGGATAGCCGTTGTCCTGCAGAATCTTGGTAACAAAATCCAATTCTTTGTGTATGGTGAATTGATCACATAAAAACAGGGCTCTTGTAACTTGACTGTCCACCACTGAAACTTTATGAGCCTTGGGATGGTTTGACGTGAAATGTAAGTACCGGTTCGTGTTTGTTGGTTTACGATACACACAGTGTCCAATAGAGGCATCCGGTTGACGATAGATGAGAACATCTAAAAATGGAAGTCCACTTCTTTGGTCTCCCCATACGTTATGAAAATCTTCCTCTTCAATTGTAAACTGAATATTTGGATGGTAGTTATTAAGTTCATTCAAGATGGCACTGGATTTTCTCGAATTAACTATTGCATAGACATCGTCGACGTAGCGAACCCAAAATTTGATGAAGGGATGGTTGTCTACAATTTTTTCTTCCAAAGATTGCATGCAAAATTCTGCTAAAATTGGACTAAGGGGTGATCCCATTGGTAAGCCGTTGTCCTGTTTGAGTAATTGATCTCTGAATTTAAAAACAGTGTTACTTGAGCAAATTCTTGTCAATTCAACTAATTCTTCAAGGCGAAAGTATGTGTGTTTTTTCCAACTTCGATCTTCTTTAAGTCTTTTTTCTAAATATTCCAATGTGAATGCCACAGGAACTTTCGTGAATAATGATTTCACATCGAATGAAACCATTTTGTAGCCCATTGGAATGACAACTTTCTTGATGTTTTCTAAGAATGTTGTAGAGTTTGTTGTACTGTACTTCCAAGTCTTCGTGTAGTGTTTGAGAACCGTATTCAAATGTTTAGCTAATTTGTAGGAGATGGAACCTCTAAAATCCACAATGGGGCGTAGTGGAAATCCATCCTTGTGAATTTTCGGTAAACCGTAGAAGATAGGAGTAGTAGGTTCAAAGGGAATCCAAGTTTTTAAACCATCACGTATCCATTGTTTTTGTTCTTCAATGTCAAGTTGTTCATTTAAAACGGTTTTGTGACGTATGTAAAGGAAAGTTGAGTTATCCTCCACGATTTTTGACAATGATTTCTTCGTTATTTCAACAGGATCTCGATCTGTTTTAGAGTAATCTGAGGAGTTAAGATGTTCTAGTACTTTATTTTCATAGTCAGTCCTCTTCATGACTACTGTAGCATTTCCTTTGTCAGCACTTAGAATGACGATTTCCCGTTTTTCTTTCAGTTGTTTGATTGTCCGTGTAATCCAACTTATTCGGTTGATCTTGTATTGTGGGACATTATGTTTTTCAATGATTTTGACCATTCCGGATCTGAATTCGGTTGCTGCATCACCTTCGAGTTCTGCTTTTCGAATGGCTATTTCTGTTGCGGACATGAAATCTATAGCTCCATCCAGAGTTAACTGCATAGGAATCGCATAGTTGAGGCCCAAGGACAGTATGAGAGTTTCATGAGGATTTGGTGTAAATACGTCATTAGCCAGATTGATAATTGTATTTTCAACAACTTTTAGTCGTAACGATTGAGGATTCGTGGATTCTTCTGTCAATAAAAGTTGTTCCAATTTCTTCTCGTGTTTGATTTTTGTTTCTTCTCTGGTGGTGTTATGTAATTGTGATAGTAAAAAGTTTAGCTCATCCGTGTATGAAGGAAACTTTGATGTGAAGGAAGACAGGAGTGTATTTTTGTATTTTAAGTTATTTTGAATCTGCGTGTAGAGGATTCGGATGACTTCTTTTAACAATTTGTGCTCTGTCTTCTTTATTATCTTCTTGATCTTCTGTTCATCTTTGTAGGGGTACTGAATGTGTAGACCATTGGGAATAAGTTGTAGTTTCCGACAATTTGTAAGGAACTCCACATGACATTGTTTCTTGGCTATATGTGATTCATGTTTCTGAATTTTATTGAGGAGGTTGATGTTAGCAGACTCGTTACTGCTTAAGAGGGTATTTTTCAGTGTGCTCCATCCACTCATTATGATGATAATGAAAATTTACACGAGATTGTAAAGTGGAAAGTATTTATTCACTGCCAAGCTTTCAAGTGTTACTACACTCTTCATCAGGGCGCATAATGAGAAATCATAAAACAAAGCTAGCATAAGTTGAAACAAATAATTATTCAATAAAAATTATTCAATTAAATAATAAAGTTATTAGTGGAGATGGTGCTACTATGGAGGTCTTATTAGTTTCCTATGAATTTTTTCTTGATGACGAGAAAATTTTAGATTTTATGTTATACAGTGTGGTGCTGTGCTGTCACATAAATGCAATGGATTTAAGGTTAACTAAATAACCCGGTAAAACTACATATAGTTCACAATGGGTTTTGTTTGACATATTTTGCTAAATAAATAACAGAATAGAGGTTACACAGCTTAAAATTTGACTACATGTATACAATATAAATAAATATTCTATTGGTAATCTCCATTCCAATATTTGTTGTATGCAATGTGCAAATATTTTTAACGTGATGTTTGTAACGCTAACCCTATGACGTATGCATGTATCGAATGATTTTCTAAACTATACTTCTTCTGGAATAATTGAGCCGGTGTGAGTTTATACGTCAAACATATGGGGCCTTATGAGTTTAGACATCTCGAAAGCAAAATCGTGGTATTCGGCATTAAGGTTTTAACATTAAACGTTTTAAGAAATCTTACCCAAAATCACTAGATAGAATGCTCGAATTTAATTCTTGGTATTTATTGCAACAGCGTCTTCAACTTCCAATGGATTTCATATAGTTTTTCTTCTCTCGAAGCTAACTCGAAATTCAAGTTACAATCAAGTCCATACGGAGGGTACAATTTTGGTTTTTTGAATTAAATGCATTCGTTCATTTAATTCTTCTTTTCAACAAATAAAAGATTCTGTTGTGCAAGGCAAGATCTATTAAAATCACATCATCAAAATTACCGCCTAGTAGTTTTGAGCGAAATGACATACTTTAAATTGACTGAAAGAACCAATCAATGTGCAGGTGTCCCGAATTATGTATATTCCAGGAAAATACTGAATAGTTTATGCATGTAATACATCGATAATTAAAGTGAACTACCGTGCCTCCAAGAGTTGGTCGATATAATATCAATAGGTTTGTAAAAGGATTAAATATGTACGGTTGCCACCATAATAAAAACATCAAGGTTTGTTGTGCAACCCAATTTTTGGATATCAGATACCAAAAGTTATATTCTTTCAGCACACAAATATAAATACACGTATTACAGCCTAATTGACCTTTAATAGCCCAATTCGATGACATGAATGGTAGAAGCTTATGCCTCAATAAAAGCGTTTGGCAAACTCGACCGATCGTTTTCCCTGGTGTAATAGAAAACATAAATTCGAAATCTTTTTAATCAGCAGTGTAGCCATTTGGTTCATGCCCATATTTATGTGCGGTGAAGCATAACAAATATTTTATGCAAAAATGAATAAGTTCGTATTTTTCCAGAGCAACATCAGCACATTTCGACGGCATATTATGTCAACAATTGGGTTACTTGAGTATTTGACGCAATTAAGCCTATGCTTGATGTTTTCGCAATCCTATCGTTCAAAAGCTTGAGCTATTACGAAGGCAACATAATACTACACTAAGCAGTCTTAGTGCATACGTTTTCCCAGTAGAAAATAGGCACATGAGTGGAGACATAAAAATATTACCGCTGTCTCTCTAATATTTTTACTGAGATGGCTTTCAAACCAAGTGATGAAGACCTTCAACTCCTAAAAACCTTAGGATACAATATTACCAAGACTAAGTGTGGTCGTATTTCGAAATTAAAATTTCACCCCCCATACATTCGTTTATTTGGTCCACTTTTGATGATATTTTTATCTATCCTTGGTCAAGTTATCAAGACGTTTGTTCAACAAGAAAATGGGAAAAACTGCGATACAACTGAGGTCACAATTTTGTTGATTATTTTATTTGCAATCGGAGCACTAGCCAGAAACGTTCATCACTTACAATCAAACATAAATAATTGCACGGAATCGGAATACGAGGAAATTCTAAAAAGCTGCATAGACGGAATAAAGGATGCCCAACAACTTTCTCTTTGGTTAAATATTTTTAATAGGCATAGTGGCTACTTTTTAATATTCCTGGTGATTACTTTGATTTTATATTGGTTCAATTAATTGCGTATTAAAAACATTATGTAGTTTTGTTTAAAAGCTTAGTTATAGATTTTAAGCCAGTTTTAACTAATTCTTTTGAACAATCATTTAAAAGTTGACAAGTAGATCAAACTGTAACGTATTAAGGTTAAATATACTTATTGGCATGATTTTAGTTCATGAAAAATGTATTGAATTGAAAATTTGTAAAATTTACGACGAATGTTAAATTGTGCTATCGACATCATCCAATTTATTCAAACAAAATAAACAAGCTTTGTATTAAAAAAGAAACTTTCTGCTTTATAATTATTTTTTTGGTTGCGTTGTATTCGTTTTTAAATTTAATCTCACTATTCCATCAAATAAGATGTTTTTAGTACTCAAATTTTGGTTTTTGTACAAAATTGTAATGCAACCCATTATTGTACCTTTGTACCTCTGTGCAGATTTAAATATGATTCAAAATACATATTAATGGGTTTCTTTGACAATCACTTTCTTGTGTAGTATAATAACAGTAGGTCGCTTTCATATATTTGGTATAAAAAACGTTGAAGAAATTCGAATTAGATTCGGAAGAATTTGCGTGTGCATTCATGGTTGCAGTTGGCTGGTTAACATAAACACATATATATACATATATGATAGAAATTTTATTTCAAACACTGACAATTAGGTCACAAACTCAACAAACCTTTGTCTACAATTTCTGATGGTCTACAGTCCAACCCGAATCACTGAGTCCCATTGACAATCTTGTCCCACAGACAAGAAATAAGCAAAATAATAGATTCAAATAACAACAAATTTGACAGAGCAGTTGGTTTTTAGGATTATACGTTTATCCTTAACAATCTTGTTGGCTGAAAATATTTACAAAGATGCAAATTTCAAAATGATTTCAATAAAACCACTATTTCCAATATTTGCTAGAAAACTTTTTAATCCTCTTAAGATCTCAGATAATTTTGAGCTTGCCGTGTCAGCTAGTGTTGAGAGACCAGTATGCATGTTGAGCACCCAGACAATTTTCCGGAACTAAATACTACGAACCTGGCTGATTTCTTCCCGAAAATGTAAAAAATTGACATCCAGACTCCATCATTCCATAAAGTTTTGGGCAATAAGTTTTGTTACAAATATGTGGCCTTAACGGAAATCAAGCTGAATATGGCTGGAATTGTAACAATGCTGGTCGGGGGGTGGGTAAAAACAAATCAAGATAAAAAGTATATTTTCTTGTACAGTTTTTTATGCTGATAAAGAAAATCAGAACCATTTTCCCAAACACGTAGGTTTATAGGAGTTCCCATTTACCGTGTTGCTTAAAATTCAATTCAACAACAAAAATAATTCCTTTTAAATATTAGCGATTTAATACTTCTTAAAATTATGGACACATATGTTTGGTCGTGGAACCAATGTTATCTTCAAAAATCTTAAATTTGAAGTTTCCCACCATTTCTCTGAAACGTCATACCTTATATATGAGTCTCGGGGCACAGAACCTCATTGCCGAAAACCGAATTCCAAAATTCCTAACAGTTTAGGACTTATAGGCTCGGGGCTTTTGACCGCCTGACCCTGTGCCCCGTGTTGGTCAACCCTTATATGTCAATCATAACATTAGAAACCAAGGACCTCATTGCAGAAAACAGAATCTCGAAATCCCTAACCGTTCAGGAGTTATACATAGCCTCATGATTTTTGGTCCCAGGGTCAAGGGGTCAACCCTAATGTACCTGTCATAACTTGAGAACCCAAGGATCTCATTGCAAAAAAATACGGAATCCCGAAATTCCTAACCGTTGTGGAGTTATGGACTGGTTTTTTTTGACCCCGGGGTCAAGGGGTCAAACCCTATACGCCGATCGCGAGATATGTACCATTGGTACCGATTGCAAGAAACAGAATTCAAAAAATTTCATCCGTTTTTGACTTATCGGGGCGACGGAAGACGGACGTACGTACGGGATACAGACAAACAGAGCTTCCGTATTCATAAGCCTTCGGATACGTATCGTTAGTAATCAATTTTTCCTTGCATTTAAAATTAGGCGCTAAGAGACAAACTTATAGTATGTACTAGTAATCAATTATTATCATTATCAGATCATTTGCGTGCCTTTCTGTGTCAAGTTTATTGAAGGAATCCTCTCTAATCAAAGTTTTATTACAAAACACAAAGTTCCAAAAAAAATCTTGTATCCTGAATATTTTAAAAGGATTTCAATACCAAGACAACCTACAAGCAAAGCTAATTAATTCAAAAAATACTCAAGTTTGTAGGCATGAAATTAGCACAGAATTTCAGAAGTAATTCCATTAAACTAATTATGTAATCAAAACAATGGTTTCATACTTCATTTCTTGTTTTTAACAGTCATTCATGAACAAAACCAAAGTCATTCATACCAATGATTTCCCACGGTAATATCGAAAATCGAAAGTGACACAACCTGAGTTTAAACTTAGTTACATACATTTGAACTACCATTACTGCTAAGTTCAAGGCCAACAGTCGTGCCAGTGTGCAAGCCATCATGTTTATAATGATATTATAATGACTTGCGGTATATAGCTAAGGTAGTTGTGCATTTTATAACACTTTTCAAAATTCAAGAATCTGTGAATACAGTAGCTTTAATACGAAAAAGTATCTTGTTGTTTTGAAATTGCTTTTGCATCAACTGTCCAAAATTAGACAAAATACGTATGTAATCCAGTTATTTCGAAAATGTCAAACTTCTGTTAAAATGTCCTAATATATTTAAACAGGCTAGTTTTGGTCCATTCCCAGAAAGCGGCAATTAAAAAGATATTTTAAAACAAATTTGAATCATTGAATTCACATAAGATTGTTACGAACTTAAACACGGATTTTCCATATTTTTTTGTATCTCTTTTACTAACAAATCAGATGAGATTTATAGACTACAATGAAGTATGCTTCTACCATTCGAAGAAATTTAATTAGAAATTCACATTTGCCATAGGAACGTCGTCCTCCCAAAAAAGTTGATATCGTTAATTTATTAATTACTGGACAGTCGTCTGTAAAACATGCTATCAAAACAATCAGACAAACAAAAATGGGTATGTGTTTGTACCATTGGTTTTAAATGAAAGTAGACAAGGTGATTTAGGTTGTATGATACACAAGAAACATATAGAACTTGTAGTTTCTAACAAGACTACTTATTTAGGGAAAAAAGTTACTTCAGAACTAATTTTGACGTTTTATATATGTTTAATGAAACTTAAAAATATTTATATACTTGTATTACATAAAAAGTATTACCAATTTATTTTGATGGAATGACTAAAATAAGGTTACTAAAATATTCACTTATTTTTATTAATTTTTACGTCCGACAAGCAAAGTGTCTACAATTTTTTCAATTGTAAACTGTTGAAAAACCGCAGGAGAAAGCCTGTCAATAAAGTTAGTTTGTCCAAAGGCAACCTTAACTATTGGCATACTTCTGACAATTTTTTGCACAACCTTAGATCTTTTAATTTCTACCGAATGCTTTATTCTACCAATACACCTACCAGACTCGGAGTTCACGTCTGCGCAATATCCATAAACTAAATTGAGGCAAAGAACACAAATCGTCAAGCCTTCCACATAAAACATACGAATGAATATATAAGTTGCTAATTCAATATCAGAATAAGATGTTATGTCTTCTCTCCGAATCAGTCCTACAGCAGAGATAACTTGTCCTACAATAGCAGCTGAAAGCATAGAAACTAAAACGTGAGAATGCATTTGATTAAAGTAACAACACAATATTCGGATTTCTGAATACATTTGGCTGTTTTTTACAAAATACTCTTTAAACTCGTTTACAGTTATTTGTTGACTTTTCAATTTTGAGGAAATTAAAACATTTTTCCGATTGAATAAACAAACTGCTACAGACAAACTATTTGTTGCTGTTAAAATTTGATTGCAAAGTGTGACTCCACTTCCATATAAAACTGTGAAAACGTAAAAATTTGTCAGGAAGATAAAACATTGGACAATAATATGAATTAGAGTTATTTGGAATCTACAGTAAGTCGAGAAAGCTTCTACTACAATTACCACTTGACTACCTGGTGGATACGACAGTACGTTCATAACCGAGTCTGGTAGCATTACGGCAATAAGTCCAACAGCAATACCGACTAGTCGAAAGCAAATCAGTGACATGAGTTTACATGTACGTTTTGCTGATTTTAACTTTCGTTTGTTACTATCAGAAAGTCCTTTCCCATTTAATGCGTAATTTTGTTCAAAGTAAGCCAAGCCAGAGATCAATCTTTCCATGACGTCCTTGTTTCGAAATACCTCGTAAGAATAAGTAAAAACTAACACATATACCGCCAAAAATGCTGTTTCGATTCCACCAAATTTATTGATTTCAATTTTAGGACGAGTGATATTGTGTGTATTTTGAGCAAAGAAAAATAAAATGCAAATGAACATTGTAAGTTGAAAGGGTCTTTTATGAAGACTAAACTTAAGTGTTACTGGATTCCAGTCTACAGTGCGACCAACAAGATATCCTAGTCTTTTAAGCCCCTTGACGAATACGTCACAAAGCCCGGAATAAAGTATCATTTTTGATAGTGTTTTAAGTTTAGTGAAAAATTCTGTTGGTTAACTCAAGTCTTGCAATAAGTTAAGTGAGTAAGTTTCAACAAACCTTCCAATATTTATATGCTGGTTTTTAGTAAGAGCATTTTTAAGGTCTTATTTAAACTATTATTTGGCTTGATATGACATGGAAAACAAACGAGAAAGCGTTATAAATAATCCACTGCGACGCAAATTTCTAACAGAGCTAACATAAAATAAAATGTCCAAGCGTCTTAGATAAAATCTAAGACTTAGAATAAAAACAACAAGCTAGTTTGTACTCTCTTGGTTAACATAACAAAGTAGACATGCATTTTTCTTTGACTTTCTGGAAAACACTATTCTGGCACCAAAATATAAATGTTAAAATTTCAAACTTACATAATCTAAAAATCTGGACATATATATCGAGGATGTATATTTTAAAACATTTGTTTTTGTGAAGAGGATCTAGATAGTAGTTTATTGGTGCTGACATATTTTGTAATAAATACTATTTCAAAAGCCACGACGCAAATTTCTAACAGAGCTAACATAAAATTAAATGTCTAAGTTTCTTAGATATAATCTAAGACTAAAATCTAAAAAAACAACAAGCTATTTTGTCCTCGTTTGGTTAACATAACAAAAGTTACAACTTCTTCACTGCGTAATTTTCATTAAATAATTTAGAAGTTGCTAACAACTGAACAAATATTTTCCCTTGGAGATAAAAAATACATGTCTTAAATATATCATGTGTACTAGGATTGGTTTACAGAAAGTATAACATAAATAAGGATTAAATCAAAAAATAGTAGAACATAATATGTCTCTACGCCTACGTTATAAGTGCCTACGCTTACGACTTTTACCATGCTATAAATCTTACGTAATTAGAGATAAGAATGCTTTTAAAAATAGAGTTTACAAGGTTTTTATTTAATCGTGTCCTGTAAATGGGGTTTCATCGTTAATTATTTTCCATGGGATTGTAGAAATACGGACACTGAAACACGAAAAAGAAGTTATGGCTAACGTAAATAGTTAAAACTATGTACGGCGATTACCTTGAAAATTCGGTCGTAGATATTTAATTGTAGTTTTGATTTTAAAATGTCTTGAAAACCAAAAAAATATAACGGATTGAACCAGTTACGAGAATTTATTAGAAATGGAAATATCAAGGGAACAAAGGTACCAAGTTTGCAGATTTAAAAAGTATTAGCTAACTTTAGACATATCAAGTTTCCCAAAAAATAATCACGACACTTTTAGAATCCATCTAAAATTTTATTGTTTAAAAGACTTGCCTTGGAATATCGTAATTTATGAAAGTTTTTAGACTTTGTTAAAGTTGGAAAGACGGAGGTAAATAAATCCTTTAAACTGTTGAAAATACACTATCCATAATTTGGTTTTCTTAAATATTATTATATTTGAGAATGACCTAACGATATTGAAGAGCATTGTTTTGAAATAATTATCTTTATAGGTCCACTTTTCGGTATCATCTGTAGACCATCATCAGGACAAGAATTAAAATGACAATACAAAGCACCGACTTAAAATATTTTTTCAAAGAAAAACTCAATTGTGAAAATTAATATAATTTCTTTTATGGTATTTATGTTTTGTTAAATGTTTCAGAAAGATAGCCAAGTACTTATTTAAATTATGTTCAAACCAATTAGGAATATCATTTAGGCCATACAAGCAAATCGAATTGTAAATTGCATGTTTGCCATTACCAAAGATTGAATAAAATAATACCATCTATTGGTTAAAAAAAGAATGCATGCGTAACCTTTAGGCTATCGAGACCAAATATGATAGATAAGTCACATGCTATAATTTATGATAATAACTTTTATTATGATATAATTTATGTCCAAAATGTCGCCAGTTTCACAATTTTGACAATAGGCATTAATTAGGCTTATCAAAACTTCCCTTGCTTATTTATACTTTGTTAATAATTCCGAACACAATAGTTCTTAAAACATGATTCAAAATCTTTCTGTGGGAGGATTACACTAGAAACTTTGAGTTGATAACCGCCACCAACGAATAAAGGCAGGCATAGGGGTCTAGCGGCTTGAGGCCCCGACTTGGGTGAAGGACGTGGGGAGGCGTACCGCTTCGATTCTCGGTGGGGGCAGGAGTTTTTCGAAGGTGTAGCTCATCACCCAAGGCCTGTCGGGCAGTCAAGAGGGGGAAAGAGGTATAGACCGACCTCTGACCAAAAAATAGGTACAGTGGGTGAATGCTCCCACCCCAGAAACGGAGCGGCAGTAATGCCAATTGTGTATCCTCTCTGACTGTCGCGGCCACCTGGC
>JAQFXM010007515.1:0-11776 GCA_034693345.1 Entomobrya multifasciata
ATAACACACAAAATGTCTTCCTTTTAATCTTTTTCCCAAGAGATTTTTTTGCAAAAAAAATGTTCTACAATTTTTTTCAGTACTTTTTTTATTTAAAATAGTAAATGTGCACATACCACCAACGAAACCAAGCAAATACTGTCATCATTTTTGCAGATATTCTTTTTAAAAAGGCATAGGTCACCAAAAAAACAAAGCAATACAAAAGCTCCAACTTTTTTTCTACCTCAACAAATACTCACGAGACAAAAGAAAAAACTTTAAAAGAAAAAACTTTTCTTTTTTGTTGTCGTCGTCAGTCAGTCTTCATCTTTTACCAGCACATGCACATGTTTTTCTTTCTAAGCCGGCAACTGACGTACTGAACTGAGCAATTGTGAAAAAAGACATTTAAAAAGGCTGAAAAGGTAAAAAAAAATGTCGGCCGTGAGCAGGAAAGCACAGGTCCATCGTTTTCGCTTGGGAGATGATGTGCTTGTTTTTTTTCCTTTGCGGTAATCCATAACTCTTTAATATTTCAGCAAAATAACTGTCTGTCTGTGTCTGTCAAAGACAATGGGAACTTTGGATTTTGGCTGTTTATGACTATCTGACCGCATATTAAAACGGCTGACTGGTGACCGGGTCTTTTTTTCAAATTTAAAATTCCCGGGAAAGGTCAAAATAATAAAACGGGCATAAAATCTGCAATAATTCGTTATTTTTTTGGGTTCAAAATTATTCGTTTTCGAAAAGTCTAATGTAAAGATTTCGAATTTGAGGTCCAATTTGAAATTCATTTTTTTGTAAATTTCTTTAAATCAGTTTTTTTAATACCGTTTATAATAAACGGTTTTACGGTCTCGGTTTTCTATATATCGCCATTCGCAAAATAAAACGTTACAATTTGCACTGCTTTCTAAAAAAACCGACATTCAGTTTTAGGGTACCTTTCGCCAGTCATAATTATAATCATCATAAAAAACTATAGTTTGTATACAAATACGTGTGACGTGATGTGATGATGATAAGATAGTAATATATATTGTTTTCTTTGGCAATCTACTTTTTTTCTTCTATAAGTTGGGTACGAAATGATAAGAGAGTCATAGAGCCGTGTGTAGAAATGAAAATAATAGCAAAACTGAAGATGACAGATTTGACGAGAATCATGCCATGTGTGAAAGCAGTAAAAATAGAAAGCATTGATTGCGCCGCTCTAGAAAAAAATTGCTACCATGACAACAGTATATATGCTCTGTAGTGGCAAAAGGATATCATATTGATAAGCATATATAAAATACATGTATATTTTTAATGATAGCACTATGTGCTTTTTTATAGTAGTTTGCTAGTGTAAAAAAAAAGGTTTTAGATTTGTTGAAAGCTTACCCCATAAACCAATCCACGGTGTCGCGGAGATATTCTGGTAGCCTATCCAGCTTGGTAGATTTTTATAGTAGAACAGCTCCAAATCAGTCCGCAATTAAAGCGAAGGAAATTATCTCAGCTAATCTGTAATTCCATAGATGAACTAAGATGCCGGAGTACTCCTATTCCGTGGCTTTGGGATGCTAAGTGCAATAATAAGTTAGTTTCGTTGAATTTTTACTCAACAATTTTTTTTTGTTTCGTTTTGAGAAAAGTAAAAACAACTTCTCCTTTTTACTCAGTCTGCATCTGAAAACAACATAAAAACACAAATATTTTAAAAATTAATTAACTTTTTAATTAATCGTACATCAGGATCCACACGCTTTAAATACAATTTAAAAAAAGGATTGCTCTATTTATGATTTTTTTTGTGCTGCAGATTTCAAAGATGATTATCAAATATGCTATGTATTCAATTTTTTTTGCAATGGATTTTTTTTTGCTGTATAAGTTTTCCTTGAAAAATGCAATTAACTAATTTTCCCCCTACGTTCATTAATATAATTCAAGGTTAGTCAAGTGCAGCTCTACTTGGTCGAATAGATGTAATGCATGGACAACGCTAATACTCTTGAGAGTACTTTCTCTCTGCATTGTCACTGACCTTAATTTTTTGTCTGCTTCTCTGCAATTCAACAACATGTATGTCAAATGTGTACATGTGTGTACATCTACCTACTAAACAGCTCATTTTTTGGAATCGGAGTATCATTTACAATTAGATTACTTTTACTCAAATCTCTTTCCAGTTTGTTGTCCAGTCCAGTCCAGAGAACACATGCCTGTCAATTAATTCCAGAACTGCTTTTCAATTTTTCTATAGTCAGCTGAAGTGAAGGATGCCCCATTGACATCAAAGCATCACGTGCTTACATGAAAATCTCAGTAAACTTTTCTTTATTGACGATGATGAGGAGTGGATATGAAAATGAATCGCAAGCTTGTATAACTTTAAATAAGGTCATTGAAACAATATAAATATGTAGCTAAAACAACAGTAATGATTAACCAAATACCTTAAAACATTTTTAAATGTTAAAGAAACACAAATAATAATGCTACTCATTCACATGTAAAGTGACTCTTCCAAAGATCAAAGGTTTCCAAAAAATGTAGAACGAATTATCTATTATCCAATAATAATAATAATATTTATCATTTCGTGTCATGTTCCACGTCCCACCCACAAAAAAAACTTCGATAAACTGAAATGTCGTAAGTAACCTTTTTTAAATGCTACATTTCTCCAGAATAAATAGTATGACAATTAAAAACAAAGGAAAACCTTGTTATCCAATCTAGGTTACATTCCTTTAAAAAATGTGCTCAGAAAATTTAGCACGTTGGAAAGTAAATCTAGCTTGACTGTGTCAAGGTGTCAATTATTGCTGGACGGACAGACATCATGTCAACATATCATCATCTTACGATAGATATATATAACTACTTGATACACATACCTTTACGTAACGTTTCAACATTATAAATTTAACTGTTTCATATAAGCCAGTGTTATCCCAAAACAAGCAAAATTTGGGGGACAAATCTCATCACCCCCGGAATAAAATCAAATACATTGCAAATTGCAAAACTGTATTGGTGTTGCTTACTTTTACATCACATCATATCATAATTATTATTACCATGCTTAAAAAGCCATAAATATTCATGACTTAGAGAAAAAGCTATTTATACTTTCATAATGAAACCCATTCATCATTCATTACTCCATCACCATCATTATCATCATCCCAACCAACACAACCAACATCACATTTGCTCCAGTCCACCTTTTTTCAAGAGATTGCAAAAGGCAGAAAATTTGAAGGACGACCTAAGAAATATATTGAATATTGAACAAAATAGACGCATTAATTTTCGTCTTTGGTTATCCAACACACATATTCAATATAACCTATTATGCACCTGCTGCAATTTACTCAGTTGCTGTACATGTACCACCGCTACTACTGCCATCGCTGCTGCGGCATCATAACCTAAACATCAACATGGACATAATATTTGCTCACCTAATTTTCCCTTTGAATCATTTTTTTGAAAGGGAAAAAAGATAGAAAAAAGTATAGCACATATTTTCAATCTTCAATATTACACCTTATTTCAACATTGACTTGAATAACACCCGCACACCAGCAGCAAAACCACCTGCACCAAGTTCTACACCTGGCAGTGTGGCAATGGCACTGCCATTTTTTTTAATTCCAAGTCAACTTTTTCCACAAAAAAAATCAACCAAGTAGGATTTACTGGTCTAGGGATCTCCCACTAAAAACTTAGCAAGAAAGTTCCACCAAAAAGAAAAGCTTCACTTTACACAAGCTTTTCTATCTAAACCCCATTCGCTTACCACATGGCTTCTTTCTATGCAACTTTGTAAAGACAAGAAAAATCGATAGTCAGTGGATTTCAGTTTGAGACTTGCTCTTTTCCCCACACATATTATTCTATTCATGTATGAAAATAATATACCTATGCCACTGTATGTTATATTAATATAAATACTTTTTTGGCATACACACATGTGTGACATTCATATCTATTGATATTGCGAAAAAAAATTATAACAAGTGACTTTTTTTCAAGCTACTGACTTGACTTGACTTGAGAGTTGACTAGTGTGCTGTGCGATGGGCATCGCGGCATATTATGATAGGTAATACGAGCAAACGTGGTCTTGGTCTCGTAGAAAAACTTGAGTGTGAATGTTTATTCATGAATTTATTATATGGAAAAGGGAAAAAAATTATTGATAGCATAACAAAATGGCTAAAAACTGGATTAGTATTGGCTGATGGACATGGACACAGGCATGGCATGGCACTGTGATAATTTCACGGGTGACGGACGACACGACAAAAAAAAAATTGTGGCAAAATATTATTCATTCATTTTTTTCTCTTTCTTTTTACCTATTATCGTCATCGCCATCGTCACCATAAAAAAACTCAACTTAAATGTTTTCCTCCTCACATGATGATTTTCTCTTGAAGCTCATTACATAACTTGCTTTAATGTATTCATACCAATTATTATTAGAATTTGGTTAAATGGATTGATTATCACTTGACAAAAATAACGAAAGAGGTGCGGAGATTTGATGGTGGTGTGGTGTGGGATGAATGCAAAACTAGTACAGACTATTTCTCATTAGATTTTTTTAATGGTTTGAAACGTTATCATGGGTCATTTAGTGATGATCATCGAACTTGAACCAACAAAATATAATTTGGATTGACTTGGACACGACACGAAATGATAATGAGATGACTAGATGACCATTTGGTTTTTAATGTATGCCTGTTTAGCAAATTTTGGACGTGGACATGAACAGCAAAACTAATTTTGACCAGGCAAAATTAAATTGTCATTGGATTCTAATTAGAACGGTTGCTGCTGCCATTGTTTTCTGAAGCTACTGTTTCTGGTAATCTGTCAGACGGAAATTAATTTTACGCTTGAATGAAAACATTATGCAGTTGAGTCAGATTAAATGGCAATTACATTTTGAGATAAAAAAGGGGAATTAAGAGGCGTATGAATAGCTTGAGTATTTTTTGTCAGTTAAAAGGCCCCTCTATATATTTTTTGCTGAGTAAAATTACAATAATTATTTTAAGTGTATAGTCTGCAGTTATTGTTCCACCATTATCATAAAATGCCAACAGATTATTATAAGCTCAAATTAATTTTAAGTTTGAAAACTAAACAAAAGTTTATTCGTTTTTTGGGGAAATTTTCTTGAGAAAAAGGTACCATGCACTTATTATTGTAACGCATCTTTAATTATTTAGCTACGCTGCAGTATAGGCCCTTAAAAATATACATTCTCGTGTTTGTGGACAAGACAAATGATCAAATGACTCCACCACCACGCACACCAGAGATTATTGAGGTGGAGAAGCAATAAAACATTTAATTATAGCTATAAACCAATGCAAACTGTTCATGAGCCAGAACAAATTTTATGACGGGCATAAAAAAAACCCAGCTTAATTTTCTCTCGAAAGACAAAACTGGCAAAAAAGACAATCAACTCTTTCCTGTCAATATGCAATTTTTCATCTGCAAACCCCTATCTTTAAGTTAGGATGCCTATTACCTTAATTGCATGGATCTTATGATCAGTGTACCCAAAATAATTAATTATAATTACAAGTGTACATGTACCTTAAAAAATATAATTATTAGTTTGCTTACCTGTTTCGTTTAAAAAAAGAGATCTTTAAGCTAACATGACTTGTTGTGTTGCTGTCGCAGATAACACGTTGTCCGGCGATGATGCTTCATGAAAATTTGACGACACGGGTTTTCTTCGTTTAAAAATTGGTTTTTAAAATATTTTTTTTCCTCTTCTTTAAGTTATATTTTGTGATAAAAAAAGAAAGTAGGTTTTGCAGTCCTTGTCCTCGTCGTCGTCCTTTTCATTTAGATAAAAATTTCACCACCACGTGACCGTTTTTTTTTCTTTTTCGATGATGACGCTTTCAGCCTTTTGATTTCTGCTACCTTTTTCCTCGTTTCCGGTTATTCTTTTAAGTTGAAAGTTTCCTGCATTTATTTTTCTTCTTTCCTCTTTTTTTATTTTTGGAGCAACGGCAGTTTTGACGAGCTGATTTTGTTTTTGTTTTTCTTGTTAAAAATTATTATCACCGAGAAATAATATGTGTAGATTTTTGTTTAGAGCTGCTTGTGAACAAAGATGTTATTTTTAAAAACTTGTTGGTACTGTTGTGAATTTTGTGATGATGATGGGCTCTCTTACGTTTTATTTTATGTATCGCCGTTATGTTAATAATTAGCTAACTGTTTAGTATCTATTTTTAACGATCAGTTATAATAAAAAAGGAAAAAATCACAGTAAAAAATAAATTTTCAAACTATCACAAGGAAAAAGTAAAAACTTTTACTGGAAAACACTATTCACAATCTGTAATTTTCAGACAATTAATTATATTTTTACGTATAATATTTTTTTTACTATGAGGTCACGTCACAATAAATTGCTATTTATTAACCAACAAATTCCCATGACACTTGGTGATGTGATGCTGAAGATTGGTGAGGGGTGCCCTTTTCTGCTACATTATTTTTGTAGCTTGGAAATTGGAAAATGCAGTAATCTGTTTTAAAAAACCAATAGAAAAAAATTGATTAATCATCAGCACCATAACAAGTATGTTTTTTTCTTATCACAAGTTTATACCACAGCTATTTTACTGGAAACCAAAATACACTTCACATTACACTCGTTTTACATTACTTGGTTTGGTATCCATGAAATTTGTTACCCTGACCACTGTACTTAGTCATTAGCTGATTAGTCATCAACTTAAACCCTACACGTTCGTGTGTATTTCCTTATGAATTACTACCAATATCTTAATAATTAACAAGATTAATTATTTATTTATGAGAACGGCATGTGAAAAAATGTAACTTTAAACGTTTCAGCAGCATTCAAATAATTATCATAACAAACTGTTATAGCATTGCAAATCTCACAACAAAGACTGGTGTTCCGTGAAGTTTCTCGTGAGGATTCCATGGTTTTTTCTTCTTTAGTTTACACACTGTGACCCAGACAATGTTACAAAGTTTAATAGTAACATAACCCATACGTGAATATAAATATTCATTAGTAAAAAAACATCACAATTTTTTGGAACGACTGACCGTAATTGAAAATATTTATGCTGTTGTAAATATACCTTATTAAATAATTTGCATAAATCATGTGCAAACATTTATCTTCAATCATAATACAATCTCTGCTCTGTAACCAATACATCGTCATCGACATTTGCATTTATAACTAGCAAATATATTTTGCGATGGCAATATCATTACCAAATCATTAAAAAATATAATTTGTAAACTATCACAGCTAATCACTCAGATATTTGTATTCTCAGATGTGTAACCTAATTTCTAAAAAGTAAAACAATAAAGGCATCTTATCCAACATATTACTTGTTAATTTAATAGGTTATGTATCATGTATGCAATATCATATTTTTTTGCGCAGTCAACTCAAATTACAAACTTACAAAATGTCTACCTCTCTCAAAAAACTTTGTAGAGAGCGACCAAGAACAGAAAATTTAGTGAAATACGCATACGCATAACATAATTTTGTGACAGACGACTTCTCTGAGAAACTCTACAGAAAATTCTCCTAAACTTTTCCTCCGAACAAAAATGCAAAGTTGGCAAAACTTTTATATCAACTCTCTACATTTTCTTCTTTCTTCCATCGTTATTTTCCAAGTTGGATGACTGGATAGAAATGGAAAACAATCCGAAAAAGTAATTTTGAGAGATCATTAGTAAATTACAAGCTCAACTGTAATATATTCCAATTTTTATATAAGGCCAAATGCTTAAAACTGTGTTTTAAAATAGAATTCAATTTGTATGCATAATTTAATTACATGTATAACCATACATGCAATTTTAGTAGAGCAGATCACTTTATATTTATCATTCCCTTTGGCATAATTACAAAACATTTCACATGCTTTATATTATTACGATTCTGAGATTTTTGTACGCAATTTTAAATTGAAATGTACACGCATAGTTTATATACATATTATAGAGCATCTTTAAAGAAAAAACATAAAAGGAGGTATTTTGTTTTTTAGTAAACAAAATTAGTACAATAAAATGTCACATGGGTTTATCGTATAGTATCCCCACGTGTATTTTTCTTTTGCGTTGCTGTCGTGCTCTATCGTATCGCATTTCGTTTCCTAAAGAATTCGGCGGCGAATGAATGTCGTGTAATGACTATGGTTTCTTAAAGAGATGCTCTTCCAAAAAAAAGTATGCATATTCTTAAGATTCTTCTTGAGTCGTGGAGTCGCGTCTGCGATTTCCAACTAAAGAGTGCAGTTAGCATGCTCTGTATACTATAATGCAGCTGAGTGCCTTCTTCTTCTTCACAGACAAAGTTCGCTTCTTTCTAATTTCCTATTCAGAAGAATGGAACAGAGAACATACACACTTTAATATATGTAGCTTGTGTGAGAATCAAGATTTTCTTAAGTGAGCTCCACAAAACATTATCGATTTACTTGACTAGAGAAACTATCACATGGCAAAAAAAACAATGGCCTATTACTTTTTAGTAGGGAAGAGAAATGATACACTTTTACAAGTCTAGTCACCAATCAATCACTTCAATTTAAATTAAACTTCGATTTTGATCTGTCTCTCTTTCTCGTAGCTTAAAATTAATTAGCTAACAAGAAGAATTTTTTCCTGAACTCAACTTAGATTTTCAAATCGACTGATATTTTTTTTATCATGATCATATTGCCAAATGGAAAACTGCAATATGCAAAGGTGTACTTCAGGAATATACACATTATGTATAAGTATTATGGATGGACCGATATATTTTTTATTTTGAAAATAATTTTTAATGTAATAGCTTGCCAAGAAAATGTGTAGTGTACATTTTTCCAAAAGGTGTATACAAAAAACACTATTTTTCCTGTTTGGAAGCGCAAGCCAAAAGTAATACGAACACAAACACTCTTTTTTTTGTCACTCGTCGTTACTATATATTTTTTGTATCAGATCATTTCATTGGTCGTTATAATTATCATAATCATGACTCATGTCATGTCATCTTTGTCTTTAGTTTGTATAGAAAAAAACCTGAAACTGTGAACTGAGCAATTTACATACATAGCATACTTGCATTTGTGTTTTAGCAGCACAGCAGCCATCATGATTTATATCAGTATATTACATTGCGTCACATGGCTTGCCGTTTTTTTTCGTACAAAATGCCCAATATAACACGTTGCCTTTCTATTTACCTTTGCAAAAGAAAAATTATGAGATAAGATAATTTATCATACAATGCTGAATTGTTTGGTGTGCGATATTGATTTTTACCCACCATTTTATTTTATTGATGTTATGCAATGCAATCAGAAAAGCATTGTGAGAACTACGCAGTGCAGTGCGCGCATCATCCACTCCATTCACTCCACTTTACGTTACAAAGACAAGTGTATACTTTTTTGTATTATTTATGTAGGTAAATTATGTATATTTTTATGTGAAACAAAATACTCGTAAATATTCATATATCACACCAACATCACCTTATTTTCTTTTTCCTCTTTTGCTAAAAAAATAAGTATGATTTGATATGCTACATTCTTACTTTACTTTTGCAATGTACTCTACTTTGCATAATCAAGCATGCGTTCTTATTTATATTTTTTGCAAAAAAATGGAATAACATAGCATTATTATCCGATACGATGGGGTTTCATCCGTTTTGTACTTAAACAGACGTGACGACGACTACGACGACGACTTCACTGCATGAAAATCATCATCCTGTTTTGATGATTACCATGCACCGTTTTTTTCTCTTTATTCTCTTGACTTGTCCTGATCCTGCCTGCAAGGTAAACTTGCAAGGCATTAGGTTACGCTGAAGATTTGAACTGAACCAGAAAAAAATATGAAGATTTTAGGTGCAATATGGACATGTACTCATGTACGTATAGAATACATATAAGATATGTATATAAATTTTTGGTAATACTGTTCAGTCACTACATAAAAATAAGCTAAATACCAGGTTTTACGTTTTTGGTCTTGCTGGTCGGTCGTCGTGATCTGCTACTTATCTTTAAAATGTGAACGTAAAAAGTAAAGTAAATTGCGGAATCTCTACCTGTGTAAAATATCCCATACCCAACCACCAAACCAAATAAAATTGGTTTATATCTGCTTTAAACAACAGAAAAGAAGAAACCCCTAAAAAATCTTCTTTCAAACTTTTCTGATGGTTGTAGTTGTATTTTGTATGGTATGTCTACATAAATGGAAATATGAGTAAAGGCCATGTTGCCATGCATACTGTATAACAGTGCAATAGTATAAAAAGAGAGATCTAAATCTTAAACTTTATTTCTCTTTCAGTTCAAAAAGGCAGGTAAAAAATTGTAAATCGCGAAAAATTGTACAAGTTTCATGTATCTACATTTTACATGCAAAATGCATTGCACTGTGTAATACAACATAATATATTGCATTTATTTACCTACCGCCTACAATCCAAAAAAATGTAGTCGATGTGTATCAAATACGACCATCATCATCATCTCATCATCATCTGCCTGCACACAATGTACAATATGTACATATTATATCTATACGACAATGCACTACATTTTATGTAACTTTTTTGTTGAAAAAAATATAATTAATGTTTACCATTCAACACGACAATAACAATAACCTAGTCAAGTGATGATACTTGTCTTGTTGTATATTGTACCGCTTACTTCCTTTTTTATTATCATAATCACAAAACACAACTATCTGAGTCTCTGACTCAGCGCAAAAGCTATAACAATAATAATCATCACAAGAACTGTTTTTTTTATTTTCTCCCATTTTGAGTCAGAATAAAAAGGTTGTAAAAAGGAATGCTACATGCAAGTCTATTTTTTTAATGCTTGTATGCATTTTCAGATCCTGCTTTTTATTCTGATGCAATGCGCTGCAACATTGCAATTTTTTAAATATTGTTTAACAATTGGGTTATGTCGTTTAGTACCCTGTGTGAGTGCGCATGCTGTATACCATGTTATATTTTTTATGCCTTTCATTGTCACTTTACTTATGTTACAATTTACATTACTACTCCCGTATTTTGCAATGACCTAAAACTCTGAGCAAAAAAAAGCCAACATAAAATGCATTTTTACACTGTACAGATTTTTTTGAAATCCATTTTGTTCAGTGTAGCTTGAAATTTTGCTATAAAATAAAGTAATCCTTTTTGCTTGAGCACAAGCACAAGGTAATAAAAAAACGAGTATGTTCTCAGTTCAGTCAAAGTCAAAAGTGTGAGTACACACTTAGGTGACAAAAGAAAAATATAGACTGGTGTGCGTAAAGAACGTGTCTTCTGACTGAACCAACGTTTTTTTTCTTAATCTATATTTCAGCGGATCAATAAGCTGGTAAAGAAAATTTCAAAAAATTATACGCGATTCTCTGTGCAAAAATTTTGTTTAATTTTTTAAATCTTCAGCACTTCAGTTGAGCAGCTCGGCAGCAACTTGACTTTTTTATTTTTATGGTGATATGCATGCGTACCGAAAAACTGTTAACCTATCACGTACATAACATTGATATGTTTTAACTTGCTGAGAAAATCAAGGTTAATGTTTCTTCGTACAGAATTTTTTCGCTACAATCTCAAATATCACATTAAACAATTGTTCTCTTCTACATAGGGGAATACAAAAGAAATGGCCCAACTAAACATTAAAATATCTCAGGCATGTGATGATGAATTTGT
>JAQFXM010007516.1:0-11774 GCA_034693345.1 Entomobrya multifasciata
GACGGACAGACGGACAGACGGACAGACAAACAAACTAAAATTATAACTACGATGAATCGCTTCATCTTCGTAATAATAATAACCACAAAAATGAACTTTAAATCCTAAGATCATAGTTTCCTTTTAAAGAACTCTGTCACAAAGTTGTGGATTTCTTTTAAACCAACAAACAGTAAATACAACTTAAGACGACGTCATAATAAGCTTACGAAACTATTCTTACTACTTCAGAATGGCCAGGCTTTCCCTTTAACCATATCATGATGATGAGAATGAGGACTGATGATGGGTTGAAGTTGAAGTAACTCAAGCTGCCCTACATAACGTACAAAAAACGATGATGATGTATATGTATGCATTACGCTGTAAAGATGGGAGAATATTAGGTTTTTTGTTTCCGATCATCAAGCTACAAGGCTTATGACCTGTTGTACAATTGTACATCGTTCTCTTGTTGTAAAGAACAAAAAAAGTTTATAACATGCATGTAGAAGATTCCTTTTATGGCACATGCCAAGTCAATGTGTTGTTTTGTGTCTATTATTATGTGACGTGAAGAGTGCAGCAGCACCAAAGGAATGAAATAATGGGAAGTTATTATTCAAAAGAAAATGAAAGCTTGCCTGCTTTTTGAAAGAGGAAGAAGAATAGCAAAATGTGCGAAAATTTTGTGTGTCAATCTTATTTCGCCTGTTGATATTGATAAATACAAGATGAATTATTGAACACATTTTTAACTGCAAAGAAATAAACAGCTAACTTACTGGTGTAGATAAGTTTTCCACGAAAGAAATAGCGCTACAAGAAGTAGTTTATTGTAAACTTTTAAATGCACATAATATTGTTGTTCAACAATAACCTATTGATGTCCCAATCTTCTTTGGATCCCAATCAACTTTATCTGCCGATTTATGCATTCAATGTGTTTTTATTTAAAAAATTGCCAAACATTGTCGATTATTCGAATGAAGTACCTCGTGATACTTACAATTAGCAAAATACATCGTTACTTCTGAAACATGTCATTGAGATATCTTGATTGTTGTTTGTGTATTCAGTAAAATTCAAATAAAACAGGTATATTTCACTTTATTGATTTTGTACCTTGCACATTCATCGTTCTGTATCATTAATTAAAGGTACCTATATGCTTGTTAGAAAGAGACCATCATCGTTCTTTTTTTAATATCATGTTATCCGAGGAATACATACATTCTACTTCGCGAAGTACCTTGTTTGGTGTACCTCGTGCAAGCATAGATGACAAGGGGACATGTCATCATGTGGCATAAGCTACTATTTACTATTGTATGTGCAAAGTTACTGGTTACTTTTTGAAAGTGTCAACAATATTTCTTTTTTTACGATTAGAATGGCAGGTAACTAGGATAAGTTCGTGAGATAGCCACCTATGCGCACATATCAAACGCACCTTTTAATTCCTTTATATCACGTCCTCCTCTCCCAGTCAGTCATAAGCTGCTTTTGAGATTTGAGACTATATTGCAGTGATTTACATGCTTTCAGTATATATTTTAAAGATATTTGACCAATGTTTAGTATTTCAAAAAATATTTGCCGACTACACAATGAAAGGTTTGCTCTAGGCTCTTTGGTATTGTGTTGTATCGCTTCATGTCATGCTCAAGCTGAAAATTGTGATGTAATTTGCATATGCTACATGATAGGTGCTTGCTTTGCCATCAGTTTAACAGTAAGTGAATAGGAATACCTACAAGCATATAATATAATATGCAATATGTACGAGATTTTTCTTTAGTGCAAAAGAATGTTCGTTGCTATCTTTTCTCTCCCTGATTGAATACTGCAGTGTAGCCTCTCCTATAAATGTACGAAATGACCAATCGGATGAAAGAAGTGAATATATAGTGCAGCACACTATCCGGTTTGACACAGGAGACTGTCAAGTTATCCGTCTGAAGTTAACGTTTTACACTTGACGTGCAGTAATACCTCAAGTCTACAAATAATTAAATTCTACAGTATTTATTTTTTAGTACTTACAATTAATGTCGCTTTAACAATAATAGCAAAAAGTGACATGAAATGAAATTTACAAATGAATTTATGCATAGTTTGTTATTGAGTATAAGAGATTCACTGTCAGACTATCGCATACGAAAATTTATTTGAGAAACTTTTCTTACAAACAAAATTACTGTTAATCGTTTACATTTTTAGGTTCTCATCATTGATTTATCATCACAAAAAAGAAAGCAATGGTTATCATCAAAGTTATTAATATGCAAATTATCACACGTAATTACACACTAGCATGATAAAACGCGATAGCAAATTTACTGCTGTGGAATGACAGTTATTGATGGTTGTCATTATTTTTAAAACTGAAATATTTAGTATAATAAACATACTTTGTATTATTAAGTGGATCGTTTAAAAAATTGCTACTGTTTCATAAATCTACGATATCTACTGTCAGAAGAATCGTCAATAAATGCCAGTACAATTTATAACCAATTTCATTTTAATTTGAGATTAAATTATAGTGTACTTTTCATCATGAAAGTCAAGCAATGAGGAAATTGTTCTTTTAGCATAAAATTGATAATTACTGTGTCAGCAATATTAATGACCATGATTTTCTAATAATCAACGTTCATTGAAACTTGTTTTCAAGCTACAACAAGCATTGCACACACGAATCTCAGATCTCAGTAAATTCAGTAGCCGATCTAATGATACGTAATTAGAATTAAGGCACACTTTTCACTCTTGACTGGGCACCGTATTTAGTTACTAAAATTACAGGTTTTCCTTACCATTTATGTGGAAGTTTTTTCTCAATGGATTGATAAATGATAAATGCAAGTTTTAACGAAAAATATATTTCTTACGAGTCTCATTAAAAAATTACAGGTTCTCATCTCGAACTGTGGGTATAACTTGAGAATGTATTTTATACTTCCACACTTTACAGTTTATTTACCTTTAATACCCCTGATTACCCTTTTTCAAAGATGCAAGATTTCAACTTTGCATTCTTCTATGCTCTTAACAATATTATGTATTGGAAACCTCTCTAATATTTATTTCCTCTGATGCTAACAAACATTGGCACTTTGGACAGTTTGAATTACATTTTCCACCCTGCTATTACAGTGCCATCTATAAATATATTTCATTCTAACTGGGGTGATGAATTGCACTGCATATTATGCAGCACAAACATCCACCGATCCACCTCTCTCGAAACATGTAAATGTATCAGTTTTCACATGAGAAGCTTAGCAAACATATTAGGAAACTAATTTAATATAATGGGTGCTCTTAATAATCCTCACTAACCACATTTCACTTCTTGTATTATGTACTTACTCACTGAAATGAAAACGTGTCTAGCTTCTACCAAGAGATACTCCAGTTAATTTCCTGTACACTCCTTATTAAGTTTACCTGCATTTCATTTATCCTTATAGATGTATGTGCTTATTTTCTCTACCCGCGGATCGATGAACACATTTTATACGCCTACATGGTGTAACCGAAGAAGGAAAGACAAGAGCGAAAGAACATTGAAAATACTTATTATTTCGTCGATAGTTATTTACCAGAAAACCGTGTATCAACCCAGACCCAGTATCATGTTTGAGCTTTCAAGTGAAAATGAATCTGGTTTAATTTGGAGTCTGTAAATTTCAACAAGCCATGAGTACAAACGTTAATATATTATTTTTTGAATGAGAGAAAGGTTATTAGCTTTTAATAGGGAACAAGGATTACACTCAACCATGATGAATATAAATACGTTCTTTCGGCTTTCAGTAAGTTATTATATGGTTCACATTCCCAATATATTCTAGACTACCTGTGAACAGACATGTTTCAGGGGAGAATTTATTGGTGTCCCAAGGAAATTTGATGGTGATGGTGGTAATGAGTAGTGTATGATCTTCACTAGCTAGTATCCACACTGGATTGTGATTGCACTACATACAATATAACGTACTTGTTATATAATGTATGCATACATGTTTTACTTGATTCACAGTGCATGCATATAGCTCAGATACATATATAGAAGTGTAAAATAAAAGTATAATTCCAGATTTAAAGACAAAAGGTGTATCAGTAAACTGGAGTGTTTTCATTATATAATCTAAAATGAATAAATTAACTAGCAAAAACATCACCATCAGCAATTCTACATGAGGAGTACATTCTGATTTAAGCAATTTTGAAATAGGAAGAGCTCCTTGAAAGTTGCCAGTGCTGTGGAGTGCACCAGACTGCACATTAATGAATGAATGCTTCCTTGAAGTATAAAGCTGGCAAGCGTTGTTTTGGTATTTATGAAGACCTTCTGGCGATAGCAAGGATTTTTCATCAAATTACCGATTATTCATCACCACCTTAGTGCCCACGCGTCAACAACACAACACTTGCTCATTTATTGCTGCATTAATGACTAGGGCTGATATTTGGTTTTCACCTGATCCACTTTTAATTCTAGGTAGTCAACTCGATTTATGGTTCAGGGGATTTATTTATTTCACTTTTGGGATGTACCTCATGTTTTAAAATCGAAACAAGTGAAAAGCTGTAAGGAAAGAAATGCAATAATTTTCTAAGGCTCAACCTTCAATTGATCAATGAGCTTGTATACGTTACGTTTCAAGTGTTCACATGAGTTTCCAATCGTTTCATGGTCATGACATGGTCAAGTAGATTAAGTACAACTATGCATGCATACCATCATAACATCAAAATGTAAAATTTCATGTAGTTTATCTATACAGCTATAATTTAAATAAAGTAAGTCTGTAAAAACGTATCACCAGTTTGATCAGCGCAACTGAAAGTTTAAAAGCCAAGAGGTTTTATACACTATCACCAAGCCACAAACAACACAACACAACCCACTTTCTTTTTGGAAGCTTCTGCCAAGCTACTTACTTTCAAAAATGAAAATAAATGCTTTGCTGAAAGCTTTGTGAAAACGTTTCTTCGTGAACGTACCACACAGTCAGAAAAAGGTATCAGAGGACCTCAGGTGTGTTTAAGCGTATAAATTATTACAGGGGTCGATAATAGTTTAACCTCCGTAAATAAACAGGAGATTTTGTACCATACGCAACAAAGGATGCTATTATTGAAAGCATGTTATAATTTTCTTCTTTTTAAAAGCATACAACAAGTGCACATTATAAATGGCTACCTTCTTATTTGCTCTTTCTTGGTCGTGAAAAAGATCAACAATCTAATTCTCAAATCTGGAAATGTATATTTTATTGCCAGATGAGCATGCCCATTTTCTGCCATAAATATGGTTATTGAACTAGTGAAGATACGGAAGGGGAGGGTATGAATGGGGCTGAAATTACGAATGTTTTATAGTTTAGCTAAAATAAGGTATTGTATGCATGTACTTAACAGCTTTAATGAATACAGTTTGCATGAAATGATTTTTGAGTTTTTGTGAAGTGTTTGCATTACCACTCCAATTTCAACAAGGTACCAAAAAAATTGCTGCTGAAGAAAACGACAGCTATGGGCAAATTAGATGAGATCCCGCCTCAGAAGTGATAACAAAGTAAACACAGAGGCATTCAACGTGGCAGGTACCTCTGCACTTTAAACTTTAAATGGTTTAATATTTTTCTTACGCTGCTGTTTACTAAAATCTATTGGTAAAAAAATCTTGGTGTTTGAGCACGTCGGAAGTTTGAGCAAGTGACTATCTTTTCATCTCATACGCGCAGGTATTCATAAAAGTCATTCTGAAAGATATGATTCCTGAATTTACAACAGTCAATGCAGGTGTTGTCAGTTAACTATACTGAACTGCTAAGTTGATGTTGATCAAATATAAATTGCATGCGATTGTGTATTGGTAAAAAGATCATTCATTACCTAAGGCCGGTCCATATTGATTTGATTTGTGATGAAATATCGCTCAAAATTTTAAGTTATATTTTGGGAGGAGGCATTAAAAAGAAATGCAACCAACTAAAAAGCAATCTATAATAATAGAGAAGGGAAGAGTAAGAGAACAGTAGATGTTTTTTTCTAGATCAAGATAATCTTATGAAATTCTATAATAATGTACACGTATACATCGCACACAAATTATTATAATAAGTTCACTTGATGTTTTATGCGTAACGTAAGTAGATGATGAAAAAATGGAATAAAATATGGAAAGAATCTCATCTTTAGAGAGAGAGAGGAATACTTGATATAAAAACGCACCCTGTTATTCAGAAGAAGAAAACATGTTAAGCATTTTTTTGGTCATTTGAAAAACTCCGGATTCCAAGATTAGAGCTGAAGATAGCCTCAATGAAAGAGGATAGTTTATGACGGGTGATTGCTCACCATATTTGCCTAACTGCTTTCTACTCTACGTCTGCTCCTGGTGATCTGCTGGCTGGTGGTACAATATACTATACAGATTCTATTTCACTCCCTTTTTTACTTTCATGCTGCTTTGTTGAAAAAAGTGGCACTGCCATTTCAAAGGTTGAAAATACATACTTTCGTCGCTGATATGTTGTATCATAATATTCTATCAAATAGTTTATTACGATAAAAAATAGAATGTTTGATGAAGTAAAGTAGATGTTGTGTACACTTCCCTCTCTCTCTGATTTTCTGATTCAGATTTTATAAATTTTACGACTCTCAAGCAAAGTGATATCAAATACTTTTAAAAACCTACGCTCAACATTGGATGTTGGAATCCATTCACAGTGAAAATGAAAAGGTCCTACTGTGATCGTCATCATCAAAGAAACTATCAACAGCAGTATTTATTCGTAAAGATCACAGTAGATTACAAATTCGAATGGTGTAGAAGGTTTATATTTCTGGCACGCACTGGCTTCAATGGCATTCCAAATAATAAGAAGTGGCAATGGGCGCTCTCTCAATTTTATACAAGTTTCTTGCTGACTCTGATTATTTTGTCGTGCTTGATGATCTGAAAAGAGTATCAATAGGGCCTTAACTGATAAAATGTACATAACATGAAGATAAACAAACTAGATTTCAGATTGTATTCCTATCACCAGTCGTTTTATTTGATTACAATATATGTACATACTTACGTCAGTATAGTTTAGAAATAGGGATGTGAATAAATAGAGGTAAAGGCACTCAATTAAATTATGTCGAGCGCATAAATAAACGAGATAGTAGAGAATGGCTCATTTACCTTACTGCTTCCATTGTGATGGAAAATACATGAAGATACAATGGAAGGTATCTTTTCAAAGAGATACTTCTTGACGTACACACAGATTCCTAAATTTACTGAAAATTATAAAAAAGCAAATAAAATGGACATTCACATCACATTGGTATGTACACAATATAGTGCATGTGTCGTGTTTTGTGAGTCCAAAAAAGATATGAAAATAGAGTTTTTAATCGGCACTCACTTTACTTACCGTGCTTCATGCTATGATATTATGCTATGCAAACGTTCAAATGTACATATTGTTTTTTAATCAAAGTATAACACATACATGCATACTATGTCCTCAGAATAAAAACGTAATAATGATAGCAGGAAACAAACAAAGCATAGTTTTCGTTTACTATCTTCCAGAAATTCCAGGGCAGGGTGGGCACCTCTAAATGTTAATAAAAATAACATTTTTTATCCCATTTGGGCGTGAACTTTTCCTTTTCTTCTGTCTGTCTGCTTGCTGGCTCTCTCTCTCTCTCTCTCTTTCTTCCTTGTAGATTAGTTTAGTTGGCAAGCATTTTTGTAAAGGAGAGCGAGATAAGTAGTGTGTAAAGCAGTGTTTTATTTGAATTTGTAAGCCAACCTTCGTGTGTTGCTGGTCTGGTCCTTGTTGCTTTTTAACCTGGACAAGTTAGTGTACCGCTGTTGGGAATAATGATAATAATGATGGTCAGCAGTCTCCGTTTTTCCTTCCTTGTTATTCATTCTCTTCTCTCAACTCATTCACCTGGCATTATTGCATGAAATGTGTTTAGCAGTGGTGGTGGTGGTGGTACAATACAATAAACAAAAAGTTCACTGACAACATCACCAGACGTGATGAGATGACCAAGCTGTGTGTTGTTTGTATCCACCAAAAATCCTTTTAATAATAACCCATTCTTCCGAGTATGAAAATCCAATGAGGTGTATAAATATACATTGTGTAAAAAATAATACTTGAAATACCAAAACCAAAAAAAGCGACAGTGTTCATGACATTGCATGCCTTTTCTCACTCAATTTTCACAGCATCATTACTTTCATCAAGGCGGCTCCACGTTAGTGGTCAGTGGTCGTGGGCACTATCTTTTCAGAAGCGTTAGATGCCATTCTATCGCAATCATTTTCATCGATTAAATCTTTTTCGCTTTTCACTACGACAGATTTTTATCTTTAGATTGCTTTCTTGAGTAAAACTGACAAAAATTTCCATAGGTGAAGACGTAGAAAACGTTCTCTTGAATTCATAAACGTGTCTGATTAATACATCTTTTCAATAGAGAGGCGAAGTATTTTTTCCTTTGCTTGATATTTTTCTTTTGTTTTTATACCAGCCTCGGAATTCGTGATGAAGGAATTAATAGGCGTGTGGACGTGTGTGTTCAATCCCGCTGTTGCGGTTGATCTACCTGTCCAATAAAATATTTATGAAGATGTCATTATCCATATAATGAAATCAATAGGAAAGAATGATCAAGCTATTTTAGTATCTTTTTTTAAAGAATGATGACCGAAGATGATAAAACAATAATGACAATGTCTTCATTTCAGAATGAATGAATTCAATTCAGTACTTTTTCAACATTACTCAATACTCTACCATTGATAATATAGATAAACCGCCATTCGGCTTACATTTTTCATGCTAACTCGACATGCAAAATTAAGGAAAAATTCCTGTGTATACTGCTGAATTGGAGTTTTTTTCAATCCTTCCTGTAAACTTTTTACATACAAAAACTTTAGAACATTGTGGTTGAATGATCTAATCTTAAGTGTTGAATAATTGTGCTCTATCAGAGTATTTTCCAACTTATATTGTTCGTGTAGGTATATTTATTGATTTTACCCTTTCATATTAAATCTTCTTGCTGTTTGAAACATGAGAATAGATTATATAGAAGAAGGAATTTAATATTAATATTGACATAAGAATATAAAAGAATTCTTGTATGTTTTTCGTCACACATGCAATGTAACTCTCTCTGTCGAAGCCGGAGACATGCGAAATATGTTGGAGTGCACTGCACTATCATCGCCCGCTTAAGGAGTATATTAAATGGTAACTCAAGTCGGACGAACACAACTCTTCATCAAAGTCACACAAAGCCGTGTAAAATACAGCTGGATTACAGATTGCAATGTTGCATAAATATTAAACAAGCATCTTCATTTTCCTTTTGTGGCAAGTCTTAAAATAAATTAAGAGAGAAGAGATACATGAATGCGAGAGAATACAACAAAAAAACGACTGGGATGTGAACCAAAGTGTAGAGTGAGTGAGCTGATGTTGTTATTTTTTATATCTATACAAAATATAATGTCTGCATTTTGTTGTGTTTGACGAGCAAAAAATATTTCACTTCCAATTTTGGAAGTCACCTTCCCATTGATCCCCACAGCAGTTTTTAGCAACACAAATGAACGTAAACGTAGTACAGTGTAATGTCGATGCCTCTATGTATACATAGTCGGATAAATCTCGGCACTACAAGCGTAAGCGGCTTGAGCTTTTGATGACGTACCTTACAGCTTAATGGTAAATGTTCATTTTATTTTGAAAGCGATGATATTATGTAAAAAGATATACATAGTATCAAATTCTCTTCATGTTACATGTCATCATTGGTATAGTCCACCCGCAGATAGAATGTGAAAGACCCGCGACATCTATGAAAGCTTTTGTCTTATACTTTTAAAATATTTAATAATGCAAACTTAACTTTAGATCTAATACTAATCATCACTAATTTCACTCAAGAGTATAGAATACCAGCACAAATGCTTTTTATCAAAGATGTTTACAATACCCCAACAAAATGTCCTCAACATTTTAGTCAACATTTTTTATGCGACAGGCTCAAGTCTGAACTAGCACGTAGCACGAAACGAAGATTAATATAAGTCAAATAAAAAAGTAGCAAATTTGAGGTATGAAATGACAAAAAAACTGCTTACTGAAAAAGCAAACTCCAACATTATATGCAAATTAGGCTATTCGTAATCCTGACCACTATACTAAAAGGGCTAATGTACAAAATGTTTGTATTGTTTTACACTGTCAGCTTCTGTTCAATAATTTATCATGTTAAATGAGCTTGTTGGTGGTATGGCATAGTGACTTTAGTTGAATAAAGTGAGTTTGTCTTGAGCCAGAAAGGATCAATACTTTTCAACTTCCAAGCAAGTAATTTCCTTCAAACGTGCCACAATGTCACCACAATATCATTCATCCGTGTCCAAATAAACTAAATAAAATTCAAGAGCAAAAAAATAAGATGCGGGAGGGAGTTGCAAGGAGAGAAGCAGGGAAAACGTTCTTCCACGAGAGGAATTTGTCGCTTGCGTCTTGTTTCACACAAGCCATGCTTCTATCTTGTCATTCATCATGTAGAACAAGAAATACTGTGGTGTCACCAAAAAGTGTCGCATAAAAGACAACACAAATAGAAAAAAAGAGATAACCAAGAAAAGACATGACGCTTCTTCATTCTCTGGTTATTTATGATTCATCACGTTGGTTTTGTCGTCTTTAAACTAGGGATGTAAGGTCTCTGTAAATATTCCCCACTGTTCCATGAGAGCATTTTCTCTCTTCAACATTCAACATCATTTTTACTCTTCTCAGGAAAACAAAATGGAAAAGGTCACTTTAGTTAACTTTCAAGAGAATAATGGTCAGTCGGGACAATGGTAGGCTTATTTGAATTTTAATTCTGCCGCGCCTACATTAATCTTGACTTCAGTCAGTCTGGCCTTCTGTTCTCTTTTGAAGGCTCTGTTGCAAGTCACATTTTCATACTTAATAACAAGCTTTAATATACTCACTCCGTTTTATTACCCGAATTCTAATGAATTTTCTTTTGTTTCTGAAGCCCTTTGTCTTTTGATGATAAATAAGCTTGTAGGAATGTACAAAATTGCAAAGCGGATATCTAACTAATAACTTTATTGAGTTAATAGAGCGGTTGATGTTCCCACACAGTCAGTTTTCCCTTTGAAAAATAATAATGATAAGGGCCACACTTCAAAATTAATTTTTCATTTTTTTCGCAAAAAAATTACCACTTTGCAAATGATCATTATCTTGTCATCTTACAAATAAAGAGCTATTTCCCTTATAATTAATTGCGGTTTTCTTGTTCATATTCAAGTTAAATATATAGAAACGTATAATCTTTACCTTCGATTAAGAATTACATGAAGCTGCTCTTGTAAAACATCATGTCTCATATTTCAAAAAAAAAACTTTTTGCAAAGATTTTTTGAAAGGAACCTTTTTTTTGTTCATGACTCTGTGCGTAGTTCAGCGGAATCCAATCTCATCCAACCAAACTTTTTTGGGATCAACTGGTACCTTTTTTACTTCTCACTGACTAGTTTGCGATAATGAAAATTCATCTACTATTTTCCCATGAGGAAGGATAATTACACGGTTGCTGTATACCCATTTGATTTGAAATTTGTATTTAACGAGGCACTTCATATCTATTTTTAGACCCCGCATGTGAGGACCAACTGACCAAGCTACTTGAAATATCCCCATACCCATCAACGTTAA
>JAQFXM010007517.1:0-11772 GCA_034693345.1 Entomobrya multifasciata
GCTAAAAACTCCACCTACAAAATCCAGAAGGACATTTCCAATGCACCAACCTGAAGTACTTTTCCTTTTCCAGTTTAAATAAGCTTGTGGTACATATTTGATTAAAGTTATTACAAGTTTCACGTAAGAGCACCAAGTAAGGCAATCAAGCCAGGAAACGATTTGACATGATGACAGAATAAAAATGACGAAAATAAATAGAAATGATGTGACAAGTAGGATTTTTCCTGTGATAGAAATAGTTTGAGAGCCTCGATCATAAATAATGCACTGAATGGCAATAACTGCACAAGCGAATAAGGCATGTAGGGCGAATACTACGTCGTTTAGTTGAACTGGAATAATTCCTTGTGAGTATTTAATGAGGTATTCTTGCTGTCAAGGAAAATGTAAATGATTTGAATATTTAGTTAAACTTATATTCATTAAATTCAATTTTAAAATTGGTATTAATAAATAACTTTTAATAAAAACAATTTAATTTTTTTTACCTGGATTGAACTGAACCAGTACAGCCCAACGTTGTATATTGAGTAGACAGCAAAGCCGGTAATATTTAAGAAGACAAAATCTAAACTGAGGCCACAAACACTGAAAAAAATGGTTAAAATTTGCAAATTTTCTTAATTATTGTCTGTAGTATTTTAGGTTTTCATATAATAAAATGGCTGCACCTTGTACGCCGATAGTTTTGAAGAATTTGAGGATAAAAGGAAACGGACCAAGCCAAAAAGTAAATCCATCCTACAATTTCACTAATAACTTTTAAAATGTCTAGTTTGTCATTTTCAAAAGGTGCATTATCAGCCGTTGTACTTGTGTGGCTGGAATTTTGGCCTGTCGTTTTGGTTGCTGTAAAATAAATTCTTAGAATATAGAATTCATTTATTATCAATTATAAATAAATTTACTTGCTAGATATATTTAATTACTTTGAGCAAACAAGGCAACTAAAATTACAAAAGAAAACCCTGTTCTCCTTCCACTTGACATTTTGATCCAAATATCCAGTTCCTAAAATCTCAGTTCTCAAAATTCTGTTATGTTTGATATACGTGTCCCTAATATACTCATTAACTTTGATGCAATTACATTTATGACTATAGCCCCATGCCAATATATAAGTATTACATCCATTCTCTTTTTTAATGTCTTTCATTTAGTCGCACTATTAACTTATTAATAATCCCATTAAATACTAACTGTTATAATTGCTCTATTAAAAATCAACTAAGTACTTGTACTTTTCATAGTCACACACGTTATATCACTGTCAGTGAACTTACCAAACAGTTAGCTTAATGAAATAAAATACTGTGTATTTATTCATATCATAACTATCTATGCTGAACTACAAGAATGTACGTTTCTTAGTAGAGTTAACAGTGGAAGTTTATTAGTTATATAACTATTCAAAGAAACGATATTCAAAGAAAACTGAAACTAATTGCTTTCGTTCCTGATTTTATTGGGCTTTACAATTTAACTTTTCACGTTAATGAAGTCTTTGTTTTAAAGCATAGTAAATATCATTCGTTCTCATAATTTTCAAATATTTGTCCAAGCGTATTAAATTATACATTCATAGCTGACATCATACATTCGTTTGTTGCTACACTAATACTCTTTATCCCTAAATGGCTTTGAGAAATAACCTTGGTTACAATATAAAATAGCTTATTAAACTCGGCAATCCAAAATACAATTTTAAATACTATGAGTTTCATACAAGTAAGACCAAACTTGCTATATGAAATTTACATGGTTGTCTCTACGCGTCCAACTTTCCAATGAACGTTTTTCTTAAAAGAAGACAAAGTAAAAACATCTGTTCTTCTTTTCTGTATGCTTTCTCCTTCCCAATATTAGCCTATAAAAGGACTTATAACATGCACACAAATATACCTAACTCTATATCCTTTCCTTTCACTCTCTCCTGCTCTTTGTTCGTACAGCTCGATATCTCGAATTCCTTCTATACTTAAAATACCAGAGCAGTCACTACACATTTTCTCTTCATACCACACAGCAGTAAGCTAATTCAGCAAGCTTCTTGTTCCAACACGCAGAGAGAATAGAAATCTATGAAAACCGAGAAAAGTAGATAAATGGCCATAGAAGCATACCGGTCGGGTAGTTCTCACTTATCTATATTCTCCCATTCGGTTTTTCTACCTTGTCTTATCCTCTTTTTGTAGCAAAGTATCAAAACCAAAATATTTTGGGAGAAAGTACACTCCACATCTTATATATACACTAAATCTGCACATATCCACACATGTTATGTTTTTTGGCAAAAGAAAAGTGAAAGCAATAATCGTGTCTCCTATTCATCCTGTTCATTATGGCTTATATGATGACAATGTATTGAAATATTATACCAGTTTACTTTTGTGAAAAGGTGTTGAAAAGCTGTAATAAATACAGTATACTATCTACCCATCATCTCTTTCACTATTTTATTCACATCCTTCCTTTTTATTATTTTTCAACCTTCACAATACAGACACGACTATATCAACAGTTGAGAGAAAGAAATCCATAATGCAACAAAAAATATTTCGCACAAGGTCGTTTGTCTATCACACAGATAAATGGTGGTTGTATCAGTGGTGCGTGGGTGGTCAGGTGTTTGAAATAAAAACTCTGGCTGCTGTTTTCCAATTCGATTTAATATTTAATCGAAGATACGACTATTCGAATCATGTGAAGTTTTTTAAAACGTTCTATCTTTTCTTAGAACTTCACTAGTTTTATTTTACAAAGTTACCATGAATACACAAAACGAAGAAGAAGAAGATTCCTTTACTCAATCCTCTAATCTTCCTTTAAACTGCGATGAAAGCAGTAAATTAAATGGAGGATTAACCACCCAAGTTATTTTAAATCGAACCAATGGTAACTCAAGTGGCAGTGTAGTTGATCAAGGAGCTTCTAGTATTCCCCAAGTTACTACAAGGATAAGTATATCAAAAGATCTTTTAACAAGACGACTATTGCTCACAATTGGTATACTTGTAGTGGTCACATTACTAGCTATACTAATAAGCTTAACATTTCACTGGTATTACTCCGTTTTGGAACATGGTCAACCAAGGCTCAAATACAATCACGAGAAAATGAGAGGTTTACAGCCAAAATTAATTGGGAAAGTGAAAGATATTTGGCAAATGGCTAATCGAAGTGTTCATGAGAACGAGGCAAGGGAAAATTTGAGAAATTTAAGTAGAAATGATAGGGCAACTTGTTATAGTCCTTTGTGCGTTCATACAGGTAAGTTAATTACAATTTTTAGAAATATAACTCATAGAAAAACATTGTTGTTATGGTTACCTTAGAGAAAAATACGGTTGCTATGGTACCCTTAAAGAGAAAAATACGGTTGCTATGGTAACCTTATGGAAAAATACGGTTGCTATGGTAACCTTATATATATACCTGTTATATTTATGTTTTAGCACTAAATATTCTGGAATCCATGGAATGGCGCACCGATCCCTGCGATGATTTTTACGCTTTCGCTTGCGGCGGTTGGGTTAAAAGAAATCCACCAGAGATCGCCACATCAATAACTGACCATTTCGCTAAAATCAACGATCGAGTTATCATGGCAACCCAGAAAATAATCAAAGGAGAAAGTTTATCTTCTTCAATATCCACAACTAAAGGACTTCAAATGGCTCGTTCATTTTACAAAGAGTGTTCAGATGTCGACCAACTTGAACGAGATGGACTTGGACCAATCATGAAAATTCTGGAGGGAAATGGAGGCTGGCCTTTGTTATACGGCCATGCACCTGACGACACTTGGACTGAAAGATGGAGCTTTTCTTGGCTAAAAGTAACGAGTATTTTACAAAGGCTCTCTATATCAACTATAGTTGCCCTTGAAATTAAACAGGATACGGCAAGACCAGCTGAAAATGCATTATTTGTGGTGGAACCACTATTTTTTCTCAGTAGAGAATATTTGGTGCAACCTCAAAGATATACGAGATTGTTAACAGCTTATAAGAGATTTGTGGTGGATGTTGCTTTGGAATTGTTGGAATGGAGAAAATTGGAAGAAATTCCTAAGAATTTGGGTGAAGATTGGAAAGTGGATAATGTGAGGTTAGAGGATATGGCTGAAACGATGATAGCTTTTGAAGTAAGTTTGGCAAAGTTGGTAACACCCGAAACGACTATAACAAGTGTGGAAACATTTTACGATTTGGATAATCTTCAAAAAGAGACTGACACGGAATGGACCAATAATCAGCCGTTGAATAAGTTGGATTGGAAGGGGTTTTTGGGAATGGTTACGAATGGGAGTGATGTGAAAATTGAGCAAAATGAGAAAATTTTGGTACATGATATGCCGTATATAAGAGGTTTAGTAAAGTTGTTAGATAGAACGCCTACAGAGACTTTAGCAAACTATTTGATTTGGAGATTAATGGCAAAGTTTACAACGGGGAGTACCAAAAAATTGAGGCAAATTCATGGGAGGTTTTATCAGGATTTGTATGGCGAGCAGAAAATGATGGATAGAAATAGTACTTGTGCGATGGTTATAAATTCAAAGTTTACTATTGCTATTGGGTCGGAATTTGTGAAGGATAGTTTTGAGGGAGGATTAAAAAGGGAGGTGGAGATATTAGCGGCTAATGTGAAAGTGAGAATGGAGGAGTTATTGGGGAAACAGAGTTTTATTCCGCATTTATTGCAGTTAGCTATTAGAAGGAAATTGGCGAGTATTAAGTTGTGTGTGGGTTTTCCTCGGAGTTTTAGTAATGATACTTATGTGGAAAGATTTTATGAGGATTTGGATTTAGGGGATGAGGGGACAAGGAGAAATGAGACTTATATACAGAGATATGTTAAGGTTACGAGTTGGCTGTTTATGAAGGGGCTGCAGGTATTGAGGCAACCGTTTGATATGGAGTGTTGGGGAGGAAATTATTGGTCTTTCATTGGAGAAGCTTACGCTTATTATGATACGGCGAGAAATTCAATCAGTAAGTTAGAACAACATATTGATGAAAAATTTTGATATCGAATATTGATTTTTGAAATGTAATAACGATTTTTGATATCGAATATTCATTTTAGATATCAAATATTCATTTTTGATATCGAATATGGATTTTTTGATATCGAATATGGATTTTTTGATATCGAATAATGATTTTTGAAATCGAATGTTGAATTTTTATATCGAATTCTGATTTTCGAAGTTCGAATATTGATGTTGGGGTAGCCTGAGACATAATTTTAAATATATATATTTTTAAATAGACTTGCCTGTGGGTCTTCTCCAGTCCCCATTTTACTATCAAAGACCAACCGTCCCTTGGTACATGAATTATGGTGGAATTGGCACAATTATTGGACACGAGCTTACCCATTCTTTAAATGTGGAGGGATGGGTGAGAATTAAACTTGTGGATGAGCTAGAATCACTATTCGAATGCTTGATTAGTTCTTACTCTGAAACGGATATACCGGAGTTGGAAGGAAATTCGAAAATGGACGGGTATCGTACGAGGTCGGAGAATTTTGCGGATCATATTGGATTGGCTTCAGCGTTTTGGGCGTATCAGCAGCATATCAAGGGGATGAGAAATTTGGGGGGAGTGAGTGGTATGCTTGATGTTGAGGATGGGGTTGGGGGAGGAAAGGTGGTAGGGGATGGAGGATTAGGTGGGGAAAAGGTGGAGGGAGCAGCGGAGGAAGAAATAAGCTTACCTGGTTTACAGCTTTTCTCAAGCTCACAAATGTTTTTCATAAGTTTTGCCAATGTAAGTTGAAAATTATAAAGAAAATAGAACGTTACGCAATTTTAATAAATCGATTTAATTTCGTTTTTTTCTGAATGATTATTTTTTTAGATGTGGTGCGATGCCAAGTCCAAAGAAAGTTTATACGATGAAGTGGAAAGCTCAACGCACACACCATCCAAATATCGAGTTTTGGGAGCATTGAAAAATTCAAAGGATTTTTCCCAAGTTTGGAACTGCCCAACAGGCTCGAGAATGAATCCAAAGAGAAAATGCAATCTGTTCTAGAGTGTAAACTAATATTTTTTCCTGTAAGAAGGGTGCTATTAATATGAATCTACTGACCTTTTGAAAATATGTAATATTAGATGATCAAGTATAAATATTCTATGGGTATTACTGCAACAGATGTATTCTAAATATGTATAGATGAAGAGTTTATTACCAAATTTAGAATTTTTCTGATGTACTTCCCTTCTTTCAACTTTGAATACTAGAGTGATATGTACAATATATCAAGAGACTTTTTGGCCATGAACCATAAAAAATATTATCGAGATTATGTAAATATTATATTCGAGATACCAAATATTGAACAATTAACTATTGATTGTAAACGTATTACAATATTGTGATTTTTCTCCTTTAACTCCAAAAGAAATGTGACATTATTACATGCGTACATTTAATCTATACATATTTGAGTATTAGAACTAAAACTGAAAAAGTATTTCCAAAGTATCTATAAATGTATTATTGCAATAAAATTATATATTCCAAAGTCATTTATCGTAATTATAAAAATAGTAGAAATATAGGGTAGCCTTAGCGTTTTTGAAAATATCATAGAAATAGTATTACTTGTAAAACTTTTAGAATTTGTGTATTTGGATACCAACCAAATGTTGAACTTATTTAACCAAATGTTTTTTCATTGTGATATAACAAGAAATATATAAAACTTTGTGTTTACTGAATGTTTAACGAAAATAAATATAAACATAAAAATCCTACTTACTTTTGTTCCCAGTCGTTTCCGTCAAATCTGTTATAACATATGTATTTATGTACAAGTGTAGTTTGATTTGGGGGTACGTTTTCCATGTGGACTTTGTAAAACCAAGTTGATATCAATATACTAACATATAATTATGGCAAAACTTTTCCTCATCCTCACACCAAAATCACTAGTAAAAAAGCACGTAAATACGAAAAGGAACTTATGATGTCTATAAAGTCATACATGCACATAAATTTGTGCATTAAAATCTAACCAGTTTTTTTGCAGTGTTCCCTATTATTCATATCCAATTCTTTTTACACATATAATGTACACATATGTAGGATTAATTAAGATTGAGACATTATTACGGTAAGTTAATTTTTCAAAAATCATTTATTATTATTAACCTTTTTAACAACTTACGAGTTGTCAATGTAACGTTGGTTTCATTATGCAAGTAGCAGAAAATACAACACAACACAGGTTCAGCATATAACATACCATACATGATAAAACGGGATGACGGTATAAGCAACAAATTATCTGTTACTGATCATGTAGCGTATTTTGAATACTGTACGTGCGTTTGTGTACGTGCACGAGCAGCCAGTCAATTACTCTATGAATTTTTTGTAAAATCCATAATACAAGTGCGAACAGAATTTGTCAGCATCTCAAGTTTTAATAACAAATGTATTTGGATGATCAGACGCATATAACTGGAGAAATGGCTTGGAATTCCCCCCAGAAAATAAAAAGACTTGATTTATCTTTTTCTGAATTTCTTTGCTCCTTTATTAGATTAGTAACAATGTGAACTTTGAACACTAATTAGCGTTGAAGTGTGACGTTCGAATTAAAAATTACACGCATATCGATTCCACAACGATTTAGTACGAAGCATAAAAGAAAAAATTGTTTTTGTTGAAAACATGCACACAACCGAATAAAAACATTTACGTCTCAATATTTTGTCGTGTACGATTTTTTTGTAGCTGAAATGAAACGTGCAGCAATTTTCCTGATTTTGGGAGTTTTCCTTGCTTGCATTATATATGGAATGGATTCTGCACATGGCCCTGGATTCTGGGCAGGCAGTTGTGGTTTTTCTGATAATAAAGATGGAGTTTAAAGACAATGTGGTGGTGGATGAGGAGGAGGTGGATTCGAAAGAGGTGGTGGAGGAGAACGTGAGAAATGACTTCGAAGACGACAAACTGGAAAGTGTTTTGGTCCAGACTATCCATTAAACTTGTATTAACAAGCTCTTCTCTTTTGTTAAATTTTCTTTAAATACTTTTAATTTAAAAATTGGTGTATTTGCTTGCCGGCTATTTTGCTATTTTGCTGCGTTGCGTTTTTCATTTGGTGTAAATTTGAAACAATAAAGTATGTCTTTAAAGCAGTTTAAAGGTTTAGCACGGAAAATTTACTTTGAAAGGTAACCTGCATGTAAATACTGATAAAATATGCTTCATATATTCCTATGTTTGTTAGCGAATTTGATAGAATAATAATTCATAAAGCCATATCGTCTGAAAAATAGGGTATTATTACACACATGCAAGTTCGAAAAACCATCCAAGTCTGCTAAACACCAGTTTATTTAAAGTAAACCGTTTACTTTTAAAATTATTACAGCACTAATAAACGTTTTTATGAAACCTTACCTTTAGTTTTTATAAGGTCACACGTGCGTAACCAGGTTGCAATAAAATGAAAAATATATTGCTTTCTTACACTTTTTCCTCATTGCCTAAAGCATATTCATTTCATAAGAGGAATTACATCTTATTATTAGTTACCAAAGTGGCGTGACTCGCTGTTTATCATAAATTTAAACTAATCTAAAACATGTTTCCATTCTCTATCGAAAATATAATAATACTTACAACGTTTCTCGTAAGTGTTTTCGAAACTTATTATACTGCTACCATTTTGGAAGAATTCTACGACTTTGTTGTTGGTACGTTTTTATTGAACCTTCAATATTAAACCTGAAAAAAGCATAATTCTTAGGATCCTCTACTCTAAACCGGATAATTATTTTTGCACAATGTTAAGTTGGCGGTGGCACAGCAGGATGTGTTCTAGCCAACCGATTATCTGAAAAATACACGGTAATTTTAATTGAAGACGGGGAAGTTCCACCTGGAGATCTGTTTGATATTCCAGCAACTGTAATATTTCAATACGACGACACCTCACCACACCTAAAAGTTTACACTTCAGTACCTCAAAAGAACGCTGGTTTGGATTGGAATGGAGAGATCGAATACTTTATCGGTAAAATGTTGGGAGGTGGTAGCTCCGTAAATGGGATGCTTTTTAACAGAGGTAGTCCCCACGACTATGACAATTGGGCTAATCCTACGAATGACCAGAGTTGGAGTTATGAAAATCTAATGAAATATTTTAAGAGGATAGAAGATTATCATGGTAACTTTTCTTCTAATGGGCAACATGGAAATGGTGGACATATAACTATAAGTACAGCAAAATATGCACCTGGTTTAGATGCGTTAATGGAAGCGGGGGAGTTTTTTGGGTATCAATCATGGAGGGATCCAAATGGACCTCAAATACCTAGTAAGTAATATTTCAAATTGTAAAAACTGAATTTAATACAATAACATATTAAATATTTTTGTTAAGGTTTTACACCTTTGGAATATAGCAGAAAGGATGGATTTCGTGTAAGCGCTTACAAAGGATATTTAAAGCCTATTATGGAAACAAGACATAATTTGACTGTACTAACCCATTCGACAGTAAAACGAATTATTTTTAATGAATACAAAAATCGAGCGATTGGTGTCACATATGAGCAATTAAACGAATTTGGTGAAATGGTAACAAAAATTGTGAAAGCAAATAAAGAAGTTATTATATCAGCTGGAGCAATGGATAGTCCAACAATTTTAATGAAATCGGGAATAGGTCATAATGACGTTTTAGGACAATGTAATATTCCAGTAGTAAAATATCTTCCAGTTGGTTATAATTTACATGATCATGTATATCTTAGTTTGAGTTTTGAAATCGATAGGAATACAAGTGCGGGTGTATTTATTCCACAGATTGATTTAAATAATGCAACTTGGAAAGAATTTTTAGAAACGGGGGATGGGCCATATTCAAGTTTTAATGGTGATCATGGGCAAGCATTTTTTGTGAGTTCTTTAAGAAAAGCGGAAACTGGGCCTAATCCAATATGGCCAGATATTCAATTGTTACATTTTCAAGCTGCTAATTCTTTTCAAGACGGAGATACAAGGGTGGCTATTTACACGCTGCCTTTTTTAGTAAGACCGAAAAGTCGTGGGAGGATAACATTAAATTGCAGTGATGTAGATGCCATGCCTTTGATTGATTTTCAATATTTATCTGATCCTAATGGTCATGATCTGGATATCCTTTTAGAAGCAGTGAAGCTTACTATTGAAATTTATGAAAATGCACCGTCATTTATAAAACAGAATTGTAAGCTTTTAAATGTTACAGATGAATCATGTAAGAATTTCAAATTTAGGTCGGATGAGTATTGGAAATGTTTAATTAGACATACGACAGTAAGTGGTTGGCATGCAGGAGGTTCTAATCGTATGGGCCAAGGTGAATATGATCCCAAGGCTGTGGTTAATACTAAACTAAAAGTTATTGGTATTGAAGGATTGCGTGTTGTGGATATGTCTATAGTTCCTCAGGTTACCAACGCAAATACACAAGCTTGTGCTTATGTTATTGCGGAAAAAGCTGTTGATATGATTTTGGATGATTGGAATACATAAAAATTAAGTAACTAAAATGTGAAATAAATTTCAAAAATATCTAAATACAAAAGTAAACTATCAAAATACAATTCTTTCAATACAAGCAGTATGAACACGTTGACTACTAATTTGTAAGCTGACATGATAGCTCTCTTGTCTGTGATAAACATGGCAACAACAACAAACATTTAAGTTTAGTATTCCCAGCTCAAATTTCCAATATTAAAATCATCATAATAACTTCAATAATTAATACATACATGTCATATCTCTAATAAAACTTTTGTTATGTGTGTCATGATTCATTAAAACTGAGCGATAGCACAAGTTGTCTGTTTATCCGTATGTAATTTAAATAAATTATCGAAAAGAATATTAGTCGCCGTTTTAGAGTAAAATCCTTTTTTGTGTTTTGACATACTTTCCAACTACACTTTTTTTAGCTGATTTGGGAAACTATTAACATTGTAATGGTTCAATTTTTTACAAAGCATTTTTGCACTCAAGTGATAACTATTAATCCGTTTGTTCATGTCTCATTGACATTAAGCAGTGGTTTTGCTGTTGGCTGTAATCATATTTTGGAAGCTTCTAGGAACCATTATTTAAACCTCATTTTACTCGTAATTGACGTAACTTAATGTTAATGATGGGTGATCTGATCAGGGTCAATGAGTACACCAGACTCACTAAAAATTACAACGACCACAAGAACCAATGACCTTTCAAACCTATCATAATAATCTTGAATAACAATGTTAACAAACAAAGAAATACATATGCCGTCTAAATTATGGTATTAAGATAACCGGTACATCTTAGATAATTATAAAACAACAAAGTGTAAAATTATTCGTGTGATTCCTTTCAATATGTCAATAAGCTCAAAGGCTTACTATCGTGATTCGCTAAGAAAAGGGTGTGTGGCACGACGTACCTCCATCAAAACAAGCCAATATATTATTCTTACGTTTACCTAAGCTTATCATAAACACCTTCACACACACACAAACACACACACACATAAGCCAACAAAGAGGTTGAAGTAATAAACACAACAAAAACAAAAAAAACTCTAGCAATCTTTTTGATCATTGTAAGAAATGATGATGCGTGGTTACTCACGTGTGAAATTGTATACAAATTTATTGTAAAACGAACTTTTTTCTGAGAGAATCTTTCAGGATGAGAAACATTTGTTACCGGCTGGTATTCAATGTTACTCTTGCATAAA
>JAQFXM010007518.1:0-11771 GCA_034693345.1 Entomobrya multifasciata
CCGAGGGTGGAGTAAAGTTTAAGACGACGGGTTAAAATGGTTGCCATGCTAAATGCATTGCAACTTAACCTCACAGTATAACCGATGGGTTAACTCAGGTTATTTTTAACCCGTTAAACCGTTTTAATCGCTTAAACCAGTTTAACCGATTTTCCTTGAGTAAAACCTTCCTTCCTAGATTGAGTTGTTCAAAACCTGGTAAAATTAATGGCTAGTACATAATAAGTTCTTAGTGATACTGTAGAATTTTGTATTTATTCTAATATTTATATGCACTAACATCGTACCAATGGTTTTTTAATTGCTGTTTTTGAGAGAAGCGAGAAATTTTATACCTACGTTTTCTCTTTTCTAAACCGTTGTATCATAATTAAATGAGATGTAAGCCAACCAAGATTCAATACTAATGCTGGGAACTTTTAAGAAAGAAAGCTCATCTGTCAAACAATTCCTATACAATTATGAAGTATAAGATCGAATACATCTTCAAAAATTCGTTAATTTCCTCAAATTCTTAATTTTAGGCTTCAGCAAAGTAATGAATCTAGCAGGTGTTTGAACGGAAAAAAATCCAAAATTTACTTCTCAATGATAATGATGTTCAAACGTACATAGTGCTTCTCATATGTCACGTCACGTGTAGATTAAAATCCTTTTCCTTTCGATATCTTATTATCGTGCATGGTTATTTCGATAGAAAGAAGTTATAGTGCATCAAAGAAAACTTCGATTGAAAATCTCTTAGTTCCAATTTTCTGCGTATGTAATCCAACATTGCAGAGGATATCAATATCTACAAACATAACGTATGTGGAAGTTTGATTTGAAAGTAAGTTCTCGTTCGGATAGATTCGTTAGGTGGGCTTCAAAGCAAAAGACTTTAGTTTATCAAGTTAAAAGTATTTATTGTTCTTTTATTCCTTTGATACATCAAAACAAATGTTTGATGGAAGATAAACTGACATGACAATGATCAAATGCTTTTAGTCAGCACTTCCATTAGTTTTAAGTGTTGCAAAAGGAATGAAAATACAAACTAGAATGAATACAGAATAACGAGATCCTCATTATCAGAATTGGCTACGAAAAAACGTATCTCGTGTTTACAAAGTACTTTCACATCGGTATATTTTCAAGTATTGCTTAGAGCTAGAATGTGAAATTATGATTGCTAAATATTTAATGACATATTTTACAAAAATAGTAGTCACGTTTTATACAGGAGTTATATTTTTATGCAAGCATATTTTAGGCAATGCTTGGAAAAACAAAACCGTGCGTGTGGATACTTGCCAAGAGCTATTCCATGACCTTTGTTATCATTCTACCATTTTACTCATTCATAATTAAATAACATAAGACGAGTCAAGATTAGTGTATGACAATATGCATTATTTAACAAAACTCAGTGAAAGTATTTCGTAGTAAAATATGATAGTTTTTTATTTGACCTTTGTTTTGTATAACTACCTTGTGAAAGTTTAATACTAATACTATTATGCCCGTAATATAACTTGTCCTTGAACTCAAAAATATCATTCATGCTTCAAGTAATCATAAATTGAGTCCTTTCGACAGATCGGGGGTGAGCCTATTCTGTCCATTTTAAGGTGATTTTTTTGTCGTATTGACTATGATCATATCTTGTGGTCCCTGCCTTTTAACTATTAGAAAAAATAAAACGTGGAAAACAAGAAAGTTGTAAAAACAAGCATGGGATTAGTTGACACCACGGAAACTTTTTTAAGCGGACTGAACATCTTGCTTAAAACATTTAGAAGATCGCTTGGAATTTTGGGTTGGAAACACAATAGAAGTAAGTAAGTTTTGCCACTGACAGAAATATCACTTATAAGCTCTTATCTCAATAGACTTACAAAATAATTTTCAAAGTTCTAGGCATAATATATTTCACCAAAATTTGTTATTCTTTAAGATACATGTCATACCAGACTTCAAATATATATTCAATTTACTAATGGAAATTGTTCAAGTACATATTTCTTTCCCTTTATAACATTCAAGATTACATTTATATTAAAATTACATTTCTTAAATTTCATCACATTACTTATAAAACTAGTTTATGTACTAGCTCTGTACCATTCTATGTGTATTATGGCTAAAATATCAATGGCAAGGAAAATGTCTTTGTCTTTTTCTCATTCATTACTGTCATATTTATAAAATTGTCTAACAGAGATAAATATAAGAAAAAAGCTACCATGAGTGAATGAATCACCTCCCGGCGGCATGGATCATCCTACAGGTTTGGACAGAGTAAACATCGTTTCAGTGTTAAAAAAACTTACTGAAACTTGAATACGAATAAAGTTTGCGCATTCTATTATGTAAAGACTTGTGTACGGGTTTTTATGTACGTAAATGATTGAATCTTAATAAAAGTTACAATTTAAAACGACTACAAAACGTCAACATTGTTTTAGATCAGTTTTAAAATTTTAATATAAAAGTTTTTAACATTCCCATAAAACTGTCTTCACTCGATGTTAATGATGATGTAATAATGACCCAACCACCGAAAAGAAAATTTCTAGTGACTCTATAGTAAATATACCGAAATAGTTTTTAATCTTTTCGTTCATGCTACTTTTTAATCAATAGTGCTTGTTTTTTTCAGGAAACTACTGTTTTTGACTTTATAAATCTCCGCTTTAAGGACCAAACTGGGCAAGGTTTTCTAACAAACCAAAAATTATTAGGTTTTGTGGTTACTTATTTTTTAAAAAGAAAACTAGCATCCAATTTCCCCCGTGTAAAAATATAAATATACAAAAGATACCATGGAGATTAAGACGTTCTACTTTTTTTCTACACGCCAAGTTTACTTGGAATTTTCTCTCCATTTATATATTAAGTTTTAACACATTATGCCGTTTCGTTTTGGTTGCATGGGAAAGCAAATCTTTGGTGTTTTCGTTGATAATGCAATATTAATAAAAATGAAGCCTGAATGTTAAATGTTTCCACATGAAAACAATTGAGTTTCCTATAGCAAACTTCTTAAAATACTAAAGAGACTTAGGGATGTGGGCATGCCTATATATTTCATTAAAGTTTATTAAATTATCGGTAAAAATGTTTGAATGGTCCCGTTTGCTTTTCCAATACCTACATGTCTTCAAAATTTCCAATACTTTCTCTTTATGTCAAATATTAATTAGAACAATGGCACTTATTATATTTTATGTTATACGTCTTTGTATACGTTGAATATGACTTATCCCTTCAGACCAAATCTTCAAAGAACGGAAACCACTTTGTTCTCATCGTTACTATCTCCTTGCTTTCTAATTGGAATCGAGTTCCGTAGAACTATATTGTCTTCTTCAAAGAAGACAATATAGTTCTACGGAACTCGATTTCAAATGAAACAATCAGCTTCACATAATACAGTGGGGAATAGTTTCCTTAAATTGATGTCTGTTTGAAATTATTACTTCGTGGTTATAATAAGAGTGGAAATCTACATTGATAGAATAACACGTGCAGTTATTCAACAAGAGCATTTATTGTCACAATTTAAATAACTGTTTGTGATTATTACATTGAAACTTAGTTGCGTATTTATCATTTTAAGGTTTTGTGGTGCAACTGGAAAACCCACGTCAAAATCATTATGCTAAGGTTGATCCCAAAAACAAAACGCTATAACTGTATGGGGTTGATCATGAGCTAAAATTTAGTTTGACAAACGTGGTATTTTGACAAGCATTTGCAATAAAATTTTCAATGAACAAATATTTCTTAAATATTTTAATGGCCAGGCCAGGATTAAAGCGATTTCTAAAAATACTGATCTTAGCATATACTTATTTTAACAGAGTTTTTCGAAATAAAGTATTCGAGCAATGCAATTAAGAAAACGGGTCGGTATAATAGAGTCGACTTGTTGTTAGTGCATTGGGTTATTAGACGATTTTTACTTGACGAATTTTATTAGTCGACCTAAAAATTATTGTCGAAATTATAGTGACGAAATCGGCTTAGTAGAATTTTATTAGTAGAAATGGATTTAGTCGACTTTGTTTTTTGAAGAACCAAAGTTGTCGAATTTAGTCGGAATTAGTTGAATTTTATTTCACTGTTTTTTCGTCATTGGTATTACAAATTCCATACAATAACTATAAACGTATCTTAACTATTCGTAATTAATATGAACATTTAAGCATGTCAAAAATATTTATTTTAAAATTTTAAAAATTCCTCTCGTAAACGTTTGCTTCTGGTTTTAACTCGAGTCGGAGTTGTATTACTATATTTTTTGCGGAATCGATTCCGCCTTAGACTCGCTGTTTCGAAACTGTCTAACCTCTTGCACCTTTCCTACTTTATCTATTTAGTTTAGTTTGGCAAGATTGTGTTCGCTTTTATTGTGAAAAATGAACTAAATGGAAAGACTTTTACAAAGCAGCGCCACAGCATCACAACTTAAGATGTATATCGATGCGAAAAATTAAATGGTAAACTTGAGGGATTGTTTATGGAAATTAATTATAATGGAACTTTGAAATACATAGTGACTGGTATACATAGAGTGCTTATTCGTAATTATGTGACATGATTACTTGTAACTTGCATATTTGTCGGTGGTCGACTAAAAAAGTTCAACAAAATACAAAGTCGACTATTAAAATTTCGACTAAAAAAATTCAGTAATGAAGCAGTCGTTTATGTAAAGTTCGACAATTAAAAATCAGTCGACTAAAAAAATTCGTCTCCGTATATTCAACTAAGATAAAGATATACGAAAAAGAAGTCGACTCTATTATTGCGTCCCAAGAAAACACTTTATAAAATATGATAACATAAAGCTCACTATTTAATACAAATTCAAACCAAACTCAAATATGTATTTTATTTTAAAAATGCTTTTATGCGTTTAGATTTCAATAGGAGATAAAATCACCTAAATACTTTTGTTTAAGATTTAATGCAGTCTATGAAAAGTTTTAAGGTTAAACATTGGACCAAATATGATGTCTGCAATTTAACAGAATTGCTTTCAGCTCATCTTGAGTAAAAGCAAACAAGCTTTGGCCCTCTGAAAATACCCCACCCACGTTAAAACTTGATAACTCGCACTTTATTAAAAGAAATAGAAATGCATCGCTACACAATCAAATTCTTCAGAGTTTTACAAGTACTCCTAACTTTATATTTTAAAAGTCATTTTGTGGCGTAAGTGGATTGTAAAGTTTCAGGAGTGTAGGGAAATCAGAAGAAAGCTGGAACTATATTTTAATAAAGCTAAAATATGTATGTACAAATCGAAAAGCTGCTCATTTATATCGTAATACATTTTACCGTTACTAAATACACACATGTACCTAGTTTTACGTCAGGAGAAAATTTTAGGTGCAAAAACTCCCGTGTCTAAGTCTATTCCTCAGAAATTGCTAAAATCCAATAACTCACCCTCAAATAAATTCAGAATAAATCTTATCTGTGAAAGGATTTAAGATTCCTTGAAAATCCAACTCCTGAAAGAATATGTTCATGGGTAAATAATGCTAGGCATTCAAATTGAATTTTTTTATTTGCAAACCCATTCACTTTAGAACTTCATAAGAATATTTTGTTATAAATCATAGCGTCCACTTCTTTTTAAGCTATTTATAGATTTATTAACAAAACATAGGCATAATTAACTACCATTTTAATTGTAAAAATCCGTGTTTTGAGAAATTAATTGGGTGAATATGTGTTGTAGGTGCTTTTACATATAAAATATAAAAAGTTTTCAAAAACAAACCATCTCCTTAGTTTACGCATCTAATTTATTTACAGAAAAGTCGATTTTACATCATCAAACAATACAGTAGAGAATTACTGGTACTCATATTGCCACATATCGTATCTCTATCAGTAAAATTCTATTTTGGCTGTGACACAGCGTCAAATATATTTTTGTTTTCCCCATTTTAAAATTCAAACGTCATGAAAACGGCAAGAAGTATTGTCAGGAATATTTGAGTGGAAGTGAATTAAATCTACCTTGAGTTTTCACCAAATATGGGAGTAAGGTTTTAAAAATACCAACAAGATGAGTAGATCGGAATATATTTGTATAATACGTGTATCCTCTTTTGAATGGTATTTTTAAAACCAACTAAAAAGATCTTGGTACAAATATGTTTCCTGGTAATGGTACAGAGTACTGGTACCGTTGATAAAAATAAAGTATGAGGTTTAAAGTGGCAACATCCCGAAACCCTTTGATCGCTGATTGATACGACTTTTGTAAAGGAAATAGAATATTGACTCAATCATTCCGTTGCACTTTACAAAGAAGTGCCTAGTTTTCAATCAATTTTGAGAAAAGTTTTCAAGCAAAAATGCGTCAGAAAGCATTAGCAATAAAAGCGTAAGTGCCATTGGGGAAAAAGGACTTGATCAAATCTTTTTTGAAATTCTCTCCTGTACGAAAAATGTATATTTCATGCGTTGAATTTAAACTTTTTTTCGTTTGTTTCATACGAGTCAAGAATTCGTTTCACAAATCCACTGCAACGATTTTTAATCTAATGTAGAATTGAGATGGATAGAACCGAGAAAAATGTCTGATTGTAAATTTATATGATTGGTATCCTATATTCCATGTTATGTTGAAAATGCTCTTTACTATCAAGTATAAATAAGGATAACGTATATGTATTCAAACCAATATTCAATGGTCACCAAAACTTTCACAAAAACTAGCTTGCGGTAGGATAGATAAGCTTCTATTGCGTGCGGTAGCCCTCTTTACGAGTATAAACCAAATCAGCGTACGAAAAGTTGCATAAAACATGAATTTTACGTGGTTGAGAAAACATACATTATTTATGTGCTGTATAGATCCTTTCAATGCGCTTTTACTCACACAGGGAAATATAGCCAAAGAACCTGCTACTTTCCCAACACTTTTCATGTTGCAGTAGGACTATAGCAAATACGAACACAAAACTTCTATTCCGTTACGTAGCTATTCAAGAGTTGCATCCTGTTGAGCCAGCTTCTAGCTTTTCCAAGCGTCAGCTTCGAGTTGGAAGGTGTACCGATCGAACAAGTGAAAGTAAAAGTGAAAGCCACCCAAGCAGCTCGTTCTTATTCCATATCTCACTTGTTTCCAAAAGAATGCACATAACTGTATTTGAAAAAGGGTAAGCTTATTGCGTATGTTTTTGGCTTTCAGCAAAGATTTTAAAGTCAATTTTGTTGAATGAAATATTTCAATGTAAATTAGTACTGTAAGTATTTTATAAAGAAGTGCTTCAAAAAAAATTACGGATTTTTTTCCATTCATCAATCATTTCAACTATCAATTGTCTATATCTCCAAAACTATTGAGTTTTAGAATATGCTCTCTTGACAAAGTTTGATTCCAACACTGTAATCTATCGATTAATGCAATAATTTTTGTTGCCAATGTTATTATAGTGTGACCGTTGGTTGATCGTTATTCCTATACTATTATTCCAATTTGACTGCAAATTAATAGGCTTCTGAATTTGATCAAAGCATTCGTATACCAAATTTAAGGTCAGTAGGCCAAAGCATTTTTGAATTTGAGCGATCACATACAAACAGACATACAGACAGACATGCTATACGAAATAAATAAGAAATACTAAAGCTCTTCTTGATATAACTTTGAAAATCACTATTTCAGTGTAAATCTCACGTTGCCCAAAACGCTTAACATGTATTGATTGTATGCATTTTTTCAGCAAACCCGTATTTTCAGATCAACGATTCTAAACTCAAGATATTGTGTAAGTTAGTGGTAAACTAAAAGAAGTGGTATACATAGTCAAATAACCAGTAAACCCTCTTTTATGGTCAATTACCATTCTTGCCTTCATAAAAAGAAATCTGAGTAAGTGAAGTACACTTTCAAAGTAGAAATTCCTTTTGCACTGACGAACAGTAGGCAAAATACTCATTTATAGGTCAAGTCGAATTCTTTCGTATGTTCAATATTCATTTTAACCACTGCATAGCAGCTCTGTATAGCATACGTCAGTACCAGCAATGTCAAAAAATACTTGCTTTGAACAAAAGACCAAGTCAAGAAATCTGATTTTGAGAATTATATAGATTAGCCAGTATGTTACTGGGTTTAAACAAAATTCCTATAAATAAAAAAGTTCTAACTTGTGACCCAGATTGTTTTCGTTTAGTGTGGGCAGAACAAACAAACCTGCATTTTCGAAAAAGGCTTTTGAAATTGTCAAAGTCAAACGTCACAGGCATTTTTTGATACTGACTTGTTTCATTGATCAAAAGCATTTGTGCCTTTGATTCTAAGTCCAAGTTTAAAAGATCTCAGCAAGTTGACAGGAAAAACCTTGAAACCATAGCTCTAGGAATTAGACATTTGTGTATAGCATAATCGTTCAAAAAGTGCATGACTTTACCAAAAATGCATTAATTTAACCAAACAAATTGTGTAAGCCTTGAAAAACCTTTCATTGGAGCAAATTAACAAGTTATATGACATAGAAATACTTAAATTACTTTAAGCAATTCATATTGATGTAGGACATACGGACAAAAAAGTAATTTATACTTGCATTAAACATAAGTTCTTGTACAAAAAAGGACAATACGTTGTTGTAAAACTGCATCTCTTACAATATAAGCTTGATGAGCAAAACTATTGGTAAAGTTGCTATCAACCAAAAACTTCAATATGGAAAACTTGTTTTTGCCAACAAATTACTCCTTTCATACGTCACATTCACACTCGGAAGTTCTTCCAGACGAACATTATGAAACAGCGAATATATCAACCAGTAGCAGTAACAAGACAACTGCCCCTATATTTTACCGTGCAAATCTACTTTCTCAAAGTTGGTGGAATGTCTTTGATGAAAAGTGTCTCCCACATTATATGAGTTGGATAGTAACACTGCCTGTAGCCTACCTATGAATTCTGGTTGTTGGTATGATTGGAAACTGTAAGGTTATTTTTGTGGTTGCCTAAGACCACAAATGAGATCTGTGACAAGCATGTTTATAATGAACTTGACACAGACTTGGTCGTGTGTTTTGCGTACTTCCCACACTTTTGGCAAATGCTTTCCAGCGTAAGTTATTAAATAAATGATGTTAGCACCTGTGAAGAAACGGCTACTGCTGCAAATAACAAGTTTTAGTTTTGCTTTTCCTTTTTGTAAATTAGTTAGGATTCTTGGATCGTTCATGTGTAAATATGTGGCGTACGTGCTAGGTGTTTCCATTTGTGCTTCGGCATATAGTCTGGCTGCTAGTCTTGTTGACAGGTAGGCAAACGTGTTTAAAACTCAGATTTCAGTATATACATATATTTCTACAAATTGCAAAAATTTTCAGTGGAGAAGTCGATAAAATGGTAAAATTAAGAATGTAAAACCTCTGGAAAATTATTTTCAATGAATGTGATTTTATGGTTTCGTTTTTTTAAATACAGATGTCAAGCGTTTTATAAACCTTTCAAACGAATTCGTGGTATATCCAAAAATTGAGCTTTGAAAGTCGTTTGTTTTATTTGGACAAATTGGCTTATACCTTGGGCTGTGATATTTGACGTCATTGAGTACGATGGGTTTACATACTGCGTGGGAACCTGGGTTAATGAATTTCATGAAAAGCTGTACTTCCTTATTGCTAATGTAATATTCTGTCACGGTGTTCCTTTCAGAATAATTTCTGTATCAAATGCTATCATATAACATATAGATCACCAATTGCAAAGTTCCTAAAAACTCGGCATCTCCATCCCCCATAAAAATTCACACGGAAGCTACATGATGTGTTTAAAACGCTTGAAGTTATAATTCTCACTTTCTTAGTAAGTTGGATGCCACTCTGCATAATTGTAACAACAATTAAATTTTCCGAAAGTATCAGCGACTGCGAATCCAATATTCTAGACATTTCGTTGGTTAGATTAGTAGTGTGAATCAAATTCTTTATACTTTCTTCAACAACAAATTACGGAAAATGTTTCGATCTATAACTACCATGTGGGGTACCTTTTATACACAGATCAAGCCAAATGCGAAGAAAGACGCCTAATTGTTATCATGTTATCATAACTACTGAACACTTTATTGGAGCATGTGTGAGACCAGATCGCAATACAATATACTAATTAAGAAATTGTTCAAAAGAGGTTTTCGACATATCCGAATGAATGGTATAAATTGAGATAATATTACTCTTATAACTTTACATGTTAGTAATTATGATGATAGTAGAGAACCCATTGCAAGAACACCTGCGTTTTCCCTTAAACGATCAAATTCTTCGGTTTCAAATTTGTGTCATATTTAAAAAAGTATGAAAACTGTTTAGAACAAGGACCGCAGTATTTTGAATCTACTAACATGAATTAGTCTGATGCTTTGAAAGCAAGAGAAAAATAATAATAACCTTGTAGGTGATCTGAAGATGTGTAAAAGGCATATATTTGGTTTCTTGTGTTCGTTTTACTAACTACAATATGGTATAATGCTATTTCTAAGCAAAGTATAACAAATTATTAAATAAATAAATCAGTTATGCAACATAATAGTTATGTGCCTTTTGTGAGGTTTCCATTCAATTATTTTTTCAAGCACTATGCAAAGCCGTTGAGCAGACAATCAAGTTCCTAACAAATTTTCAATATTGTGTTTGTAATCATTGTAATGTACAAGTTATAAATACATTCATGTACGTGAGTGTAACCATCGCTTAATGTTAGAAGTTTTGCTTGTGGATTGACTGTGTATCTCTGAATTCAACGAATTCGTTAGTATTATTTAATTAATTGACACATTCATCGACTTCTATACGTCTCTTTGATTGTGTGGGTGTGTTTGAATAGGAAAACAACACATTGTGCGGAAATATTGGTTGATGAGTTCATGCGTTCTTTGCTATCATCTTCACGAAGTACATTTTATAATATTTGCATTAACTTGATCTACAAAAACGTCAATTAGGATATGTTTGCTGCTTGTGAATGACACTACCGTGTTGCTAACTCAGGCTAAAATCATTTGTTATCATTCGGTAGAATAAACTTTGATTTAGTTAAATAATTGGAACACGACTTTATTTCGATTCCAGAAGCAAGGATGAAGTGTTATAATATTAAAATTTTCAGTTGACCTCTTCAGCTTACAATCAACAACATTTTATTTATGAATCTATATTTGTTTACTTGAATATCAAAAAAATACACATACAAACATTAATATTTTGAAACCTTCTGTGGAAGCAATTTTGCTACGGGAAGTGGTTGATGTAATCTGCGTAGTTTACACACTAGTTATCATACATTTCATTCAATACATAAATTTCCAAGTTGTTAACATTACTGGTAAACTAGTTATATTGGCATACCTTAGTACTTTTAAGTTGTCTATACGCGAACAAAACGCACATTTATAAAAATTATATCTCTTTTTTGCATATTTTGACTCATTAAACGAACTTGTGAAATTGAACATATCGTTTTTCATACTCCAGTTAACATTCACTTACAGAATTTCACTAGCCCATAGACATTTGAATTTTAATGTAGAGAAAATTTCTTCCTTTGTACATCTGTTCAGGAAATATTAAAAGTAATGCGTAGTAGCAAAATATGTACCACCTTCGGTAACTCTAACATTCGTGGCGCGACGCTTCGCCAACGCGACGTTTAACCAACGACGTCTAACCAAAAAAAATTTTTTGAAAACGACACTAAGCCAAAAGTTGAAATTTAGTTCCCGTCACTTGACCAAAATCAA
>JAQFXM010007519.1:0-11770 GCA_034693345.1 Entomobrya multifasciata
TTGGCAACTTTTTGCATTTGTCAACTACGTAAGGAATTAATTTTGTCCAGTCCACCTTTGCATAATCATTGACCGATTTATTTCGGACTTTCTTCTTTGATCTAATTTTTGCTTGAAACCTGAAGGAGATAAGATTGTGATCTGATGTATTTGCATCTACAACTTCTATTTCACTCGCTCTTTTCTTTGCACTCAAGTCACAAATAACAAGGTCTAACAACGCATCCTGTCTAGTTGGCTGCTCTACTAGTTGACCTAAACTGTAACGCTCCAATACTTTCAACAACACACAACCTGACGAGTTAAGTAAATTGATATTGAAGTCCCCTACAATTAAAAATGGCTTTTTCAGAGTTCCCAAAAATTGTACTAGCTTTCCTAAATTTCTCATGTCGTTTTTCAAATGGCTTGTCCTGTAGACTGTACACACAACAAACGAACTATGTGCATATCATCTTGTGTTAAATGAGTCTCATTATGTAGCCATCATAATTATGATGAAGATTACTTTACTATTAACTACACTGTGACTGCTGTAACGTAACTGCTTTACTCATACATTGACTCTTGGTTTTTACTATTACAGCTTTTAAGCTAATAAGTCAATAAGTGTCGATGAGAATGAGAACTTAAGTCAAGTGTGCAGCAATGTGTAACAAGGCAATATAGAGATATGTGTATAATCCAATTAAAATGGTGTTGTGATGTGATCCAGTCATTCACCTGCCTGAGCACTTGTTTTTTCCACTGAATTCCTTTAAGGTTTCCCGTGTGTGTACCAGATAATTTATTGACTATAACTGCCTAAAATGCAATTATGATGAAGAGGGTGAAAAATAGTGATTACGCATACTTAACCGATTTTTTTGTCGACTCATGGCGCTCACAGACACACACAACACAAAATAATTCATGTAATGAAGTGATACAAGGAACCGTGACGAGCATCAGAAAGTAAAAAAGGTAAATAAGGCGTAACATTCTCCGACGAGAGTAGGAGAGAGAAGGAGGAGAAAAAATAATAATAACTTTTGGAATTGAGAAAGAGAAAAGTAGCAAAAAACGCATATAGCTTGACTTATGGAATGTTGTACTTGTGTCGTGCGATGTTTGCTTTATGCTGATAATCAGCATAAAATAAGATTAATTCATGGGTCAAACTACATTAAAATCGTACAAAAAAGCCATTTATTATTCTAAAGTAATTCTTTTGTCTATTACATGTTGAGATTTTCTCAAATAAATGTTAAATGTGTTTATTTACACACAATAAATATTTAATTTTTCCATTTGCCCTTTACACTTTAAAAAATCTCATCTCTCTTTTATTTCACTTCTGTGTGTGTGCTAATCATATGTATCTCTTTATCCACAACAACCCTTTTATGTACATTCTTCTGCATATACAAAAATATTTACACGTACTTTTTTCCGTAGTATATTCGATTACAATTATTGCACTTTTTTTAGTCGAGTGAGGAGCACCCAGGCCAGAAGAGCAGAACCACTTTTTCTGGTTTTTCCAAATAGTTTTGTGATGTTGGGTTGAATTGCCCAAAGAAAGAAAGCCAAATATGTAGACAAAGAAGTAAAAAAAAGGAGATGAAAGAGTGTGGTCACCTAACGCAGGCAAATATGTAGTATTTTTCCAATGAAATTGGGATTGCTGCATGTGATGTGATGTGATGCGATGCATGATAAATGGATGTGGTGGTGATGATGATGATTCATTTCTCGGTTTGATGGCTGGCTACTTAGCTTTTCAAGTGGTGATAGTGATGGTTCTAGTGTACAAAAGTACAACAAATAACACCTTTTCAAAAGGTACCACCGGTGATACAGGTGCTTTACTACCAAAACACCAGCCATGCTACAAATTGCATACTTTTCTTCAATTAAATTCCCTTTTTATTCTCTTTTTTTCTTCATGTTATTGTGAGTTTTGTTGGAGTAATCACTAGTTAGCAGTTGTATTGTATATATTCTCATGCATAAAATACTAAAAACCCATATTATTAGTGTTATCGAGGGTAATTTATTTTGACACGATATAATCTCTACTTTTCTATATATGTATGTAGTTAAAAAACAAGTAGTATGCACGCATATTACAGTAATTCCATCGTCCAGCTTTTTTGCTTCTGTGGAATTGTGAGAATATTGACATGATCATGTTACTTACTCTTACTACATAACTTATTATTATTTTCTACAAAAATTATTATATGGATTATGGAATTACTAAAAAGAAAATGAACCCCGTTGGAAAAAATTTATTACCCTCAAAAAATTGCAATAAGGAAAGAACAAACATGGAAAAGAAGTTTTATGGCTTTTGTATTACAAGTCAAGTTACAAGCGTCATTTTTTTCTGACCAAAATGACTAACTTTCCTTGTCTGACTTACGATGACGTTTGTGTGACCAATAATAAATATATAATACACTTCTGCCAGCCAACTATTGATGAAAAATTATTGAGAAAAGAAAAATTGATTGTACCCACCTGTTGATTTTGTGCAGCTCCCATAGTCAAAGTCACTTTACACAATTGACTATCCGGAATGGGTTGAATGGCAATAACATGGCAGTACACAATCCTCACCGAGTTTGTCATCATCACAGACTTTTCAAAGTCCTCTTCTCGCATTTCTTCCACAGTTTTCAAATCACCCGAGGCAAGTTTAATCAAGCTTCCTTTACGAAACGCACTGATCAACGGCATTTGTTCCATAGGCCAAGGGCCACCACCATTAGTACCACCAATGCTTTGTCTACCTCTGCCATTAGCTCCAAGCTCAGTACTAGACGTGGAAGAAGATGAGTCATTTCTGGCATTCAAAATCCTTCCATTCCTTCCTGGAGTTCCAGTGGCCACCACACTATTCTCCTTGTTCTGGGCTCCCCCGAAAAATCTGAAGTGGACTGATGGGGACTTTGGTGTGGATGGACCACTGCCGCCGTGGGATGATGAGGATGAGTTGGTGGACAGTGGCGAATTAGGTACGACAAGAAGTTGTTGAGCATTTGATGAAGATGAATGGTAGTTTTGATGATGCTGAGGATGGTGGTGGGGATGATGAGAACCATCTGCTAGTCCGGCTGATGATGACGCTGCAGCTCTTGCATCTGGACCCCCTGAGGAAATGCAGGTAGAAGATGATGAGTTATGCAAGAGAGGATGATGATTTTGACTACTAGAATTAAAGCGTTGGCTGTGAAGCATCTGTAGCTGATGTTGGTGAAGTTGGTGGCGAGAATAGGGATAAGAACTGAGAGCAGTACTTGAGTAGGTAGGAGTTACGCAATTATAAGAAGAAGAAGATAGCTTATTACTGTTGTTAGTAGTGTTGTTGCAGAAGGGAGAAAGGTTATTATAGAAGGGAAAGTAGTAGTCTTTTAAATTAGCGCTACCAATAGAACCAATATTTCTACTGCCATTGCCACTGCTTTCGCGATTAAGCGATTTTGCATTTAAAAAATCATCATTGGAATTTTTAGAAATATTACCATTGGACGGCTTCTGGTGCTGTTGCGATTGCGGATGATGGTGATGCTGTTGCTGTTGATGATGATGATGTTGGTTTGGACTCAGGTACTTTGATGAAGGGGACATATTATGTTGCAGATTAGCTGTGGAATTGGATTCACGATCAGAGAAATGAGAGTCTGATGGTGGGGGTGGGGGAGGTAATAAGTCTACCACTTTTCCTCCACTTGAGGAAGGGCTTTGAGGTACAGCGAAATTACAAGGAGCAGATCGTTTCTTTGGACTAGGAGGCAAGAACATGTGGTTTTGTTGGTGAAAGTTGGAGGCGGCAGCTTGATTTGTAGAAGCTGATTTTTTGGGGTCAGTCGATAAATTAGTTGGACCGCCACCACCATGTTGATGGGAATGAAGAGAATGATGTTGGTGGTGATGAGGATGAGATGATGCATGTCCGTTAATGTATGGCTGTCTATGAATTCCTCCAGAGTGGGCATCACTTGCAAAAGAGATCGACTTGACATTGGCAGTGGACTTTTGATCTTGAGATGATGAATGGTGGTGCTGTTGGTTGATGAGATGATGATGCCTACCAGATGAAGTGGAGTAATTTTCTGGAGATCTAGTCAACATTCTTTGTTTGGCTAACATGATTGCCTCCTTTGTCGCCTTGCTATCTCTGCCATTTATCAGTTCCATCTCAGCCAATAATTTACGCTCTTGACTTTCACTGTTGCTATTCCTGTTGCCTATATTATTACCGGGTAAACCAGGATGTTCCATGTAAAGCTTTGTTGTTGATTTACTACTCATTTCTGGTGTAGCTGAAGTTGCTACCGGCCCAGAATGACCTTTATGTGGTGAGTTTGTATTTGAATTTGGTGAAATTGTCAAACCCATGATACCCCCGCTGATACCTAATGGTCCTCCTTTTGATACCCCGTTTGATGGTGATGTTGACGAAGATGAGGTTGATGAAGAAGATGAAAACCTTGTTTGATTATTTACATGGTTGTGACTGCTCGAGTGATGATGAGGATGGTATCGGTCCCCCGCGGCGGAAACAGACTCAATAAGCTTTGTGTGCAAACTTGTCACAGAGGTTGACTGTGGAGATCCCATAGGTTGTAAAATGTTGTGGTTATGATGCTGCTGCTGTTGTGGAGATGAGTTGGACTGATAAGATGCAGATGACGACCGAGCGGATGGTGGTGACTGAGATGGAGAACGAATGTCAGCAGAAGCAGCAACCGCCGCCACAGCGGCTGCCGAATTGCGTAAAAGTTTTGAGTGAAAATCTAAATATGAGCTTGCAGCAGCCGCAGCGGATCCATGAGGATGTTGATGAGATGGAGGATAATGGGGGGAACCGAACAATGAGGGGTATGGCAGGGAATGTCCTGCTGCTGCGGCAGCAGCAGCTAAATAAGCAGCGTGATGAGCTGCTGCTGCAGAAGGCGGTGGAAATCCAGGTGGATAAAGACGATGGTTACCAGAAGCTGCAGCAGCGGCCGCTGCTGCTGCAACAGCTAATTGGCTTAATTCACTAGCCCCATTAGCTGATGGGGGGAGATGAGGAGGATAGCCACTTTGTGAGGAGGGGGATAATGAGTGTGAGGATGATACACCTGCGGACTTTGGTGAGGCCGAGGTTCCTGGAGATGGGGATGAACAGGGGATTGGAACTGAAGATCTGGCTGAGAATGTACTTCCACCACCCGGGCTTTCAGAGTATCCAGGTACTTCTCCAGCGTACATGGGGGAATGTGCATCTTTCCTTGGACTGCTTTGCATGTATGCATGATTATAATTTGGACTTGTACCTTTTCCATTTAAACCTAATGGACTGGATGAACGACGATGCTGGTGGGGATAGTTGCCATTTAAGTGATTATGGTGAGCTGCTGCTGACGCAGACATTCCTCGGTTTTCTACTGGGGAAATGGGATGAATAGATCGTCGTTTGTTTACAGCTTCCACTGCACCACCTCCATTATGCTGTTGATAGTGGAGGGAATGAGGATTATGTTGGTGGTGATGGTGTGGACTGGGCTGTTGGTGATGATGAGGATCTGGCCTTGGGTTTATTTGACGGGAGCTGACTGGGAGGGATGGTACTAGAAACTTTTGCGAGTCAACACGAAGTCGACTGTTATCCAGGCCTAAGGGCATCTGGGGGGATTTGTTGAGTGGGACTGTACTGGCATTTAGGGCAGTTGCTGAGATCATGATTACTTATTTTGTTTACACGTCTCTTTCAACGTCAATGCACAAAATTGGTTTTTCTCCACAAAAATATTGTATATCTTCTAACCAGCTATACAACAAGGGCAGCTACAGTGCTGATTCGGATATGGTCACGTTTGTAATCCCACACTGAAATCCTGGAAAACCACAAAAAATAAGAAAAATCATTAAACCAGTTATCACGATTTTACCACACACCACATTTGCTATTTTATGCCAGTATGCTAACGGACAAAAGTCTTGTTCAGTTCCCATTGCATTGCATCTCCCCACATCACATCATCAGTAAAATATAAACACGTTGCTCACTGTTCCATGCCAGTGCATTCAAAACAGCATAAAAAAGCCAAAAGTGAAGTAGTCATTATTAAAAGGTTGGCAAACTTAATTTACTTTAACATTTAAAAAATATGATAACGACCAAACATTGAAATGCAACATGAATCATCAGTAGAGTGGTAATAATGGTGATGCACTGGCACCTTCTTCAATAGTAAAAGTTTTTTTAAAAAAATCTCCTGCCTAACTTGACTGACCAAACCGGGCAACTTTAACAATGAATCTCTTGTTAAATCTACAATCTTACTTTCTCAGGAGGATGTTACATACTGAATGAAACATGTCATTATTACGAACGTAATCATTTGTAATCTAGCAAAAAATCCAGAGCAGAGTCAGCGTCTCCTAAACATACTTGCATACCAACGCCGCGCCATGCCAAATGACTATTGTTACATGAGTTTTCTTTTTAACCGACAACTTTGATAAGAGAAATGTGTTTCATGCAAAAATCCATCACGATCGTAAAAGTTATCATCAAAGAAAATTAGAAGCACGGGATACACCCACACTTCTCGGTTGACTTTAACTTATCATTTTGTTATTTGAATGCTCTTCTCTTATAATCTGGTTCATCCTTATCATCTTTCTACATGTAGAAATTCTTCTACAGCTCTGCATTTTTACAACGGATTAAAAGATAATCATGAGAAAAATTTGAAAGAAAATCACTGGATTTGAAAGAATGGAAAATATAATAATAATAGTAATCTGAGTAATCTGTTAAGACAACATGATGATCAAGCAAGCATGAACTGTTGAACGTTAAAAAAAGGCATGCCTTCGGTCGGTCACTTGAATGATTTCATTGCATAATTCCAGTAGAAAAAAACTACAAAATAACAACCAAGCAGAGAGAGAGAGAGAGAGCAGACTTAATTACGCAAAGTGAACAACACAACAGCTTTAGTTGCAGCCTTCGTGTGGTGTCTCACTTCGCTGATCACGAGTCACGAAGACGGTGACGGTGATAGTAAAGCGGGGGTGGTTTTAGACAGGTATGTATATATATTTTTTGTGCATAACATCTCAGCAACACATTTTTTTACAGTGGTGGTGGTAGTAAAAGACGGTTTCAGTTTTTAACCCTTTTATTATACCACAAAACACTTTTCTGGGAATTGAACTGGACGAACATGTTGCATTTTTTGTTGAAAATCTCAAAACAGAAGAAGAGTGCATTGTACAGACAGACTGAGCAACAAAATTTACTCTAAATTCTCAGCCAGCTATTTTAGGTTTTAATTTTTTACTACTACTGATTCAAATTCAAAATTACACATAATAACAATAGAATACTACAATGATTTCCATGCGAAGAAGAAGTATCATTAAATTGTAGTAAATTGTGTGGTGGCACGGATGGGTAATCAAATTATATAATGAAAACATTGAATTTAAAAACATCACGTAGTACAACAATGTACAGTATAACTATATACAATATACTTGTATATAATTAAATAGAGTTAAATATGCATGTTGCATGCGTGCGCAAATAAAAACATTTTACTGCAAAAAATAGTGCAACCGACGAAGAATTAGAAGCAGAGAAAACTTCTGATTTCTGAATTATCGCATTGGTAGGAAAGAATTATTCAGTTATCTGAATAGTCTGTTCTTTAGTTGACTATCAAATTCCCTTTTTCATATTTTGCTAATTTATATGCTGACATTACTCAGGTACTCTACCCCAAAAAATAGATCATCCAAAATCTTCACTCTACGAAAATTTTCCTATGCGCCATTTAAACGATATCGCTGTCCAAACTAGCCAAAAAATTATTTTCTAGCAAATTACTTTTTAGTTTTCAATAGATTTTACTTCCCCGAAAAATCCAAGAAAATTAAAAATCCACATTTATTTTGCCCCTGCAGTGCTTCATAATCTAATAACAAATGCAATATGCATGCACATAACGTATTTTTCCTCTGGTCACATGCATTTTCTACACTATTGGAATAGAAAGGGGTTGGTTTCCAATGTCTCTAAATTTTGAATGTTAATATTATACGCTAACATGCTACCTTTAAAATTGCATGCATGTTGTTTCTATTGTATTGTTTATGTGTACTACAGTTAAAAATAAAGAAATCCATTGTAAAAAACTTAACTTTATGCAAAAACCTTGTTTAAAAACAAAAGAAGGAAGAAAACATAAATAATTTGGTAGTTCTCAAATTCTCAAGTTACTTACACCAGCCGTTAGCCACTCATTCATGTCATGCTATAATTCAATGCAAAAAAACTGCAGTGAAAGGAGAGAGAGTGAATATCAAGTGAACTGTGAATTTGTGAATGTGAATGCATGCGATTTCGGTGACTACCCCACCACCACCACCTTTTAAAATCCAATCGACCTCTCTCTCTCTCTCCTTTTTTTGCTGACGGATAGGCCTATTCTAAAAAAAACACATGACTGACTTGGCTTGAGTTTACGTGAAAGACACACGAGAAAATTAAATGAGCAAACCGCAGTCAAGAGTGAATAAAAGTGTTTCCGGCTTTTGAATGTAATGCATACTTAAATATTTTTTTGCCTGCCCTGCTTGCACACTCTTCAAAAACCAAAAAACCAAAACCATTCATTCAACCAAATCATACACATGTGCACATTACATACAAAGTATAATATGATAACTATATATAACCCTTTCCTTTCTCCCCGCAATTTTATGTACATTCATAATATTATTATTACATGTCTACAATATGTGCATGTTACAAAAAAAAGAAGTGCAAAACCTTCTCTTTTCTCTTCTCTCCCAAAACTTGTAATTTTCCTGGAGCTGCGCCTATAAAAACAAAATATGTCACATTGAAAATTCACTATTAAGCCTCAACCCTATACCATGCATGTACACATTTGCTTTCCATTTTGCCTAAAAACTTACAAATAAACACCTGTCTTGACATTTTAATACTTTACTTTTCATGGTTGCACAATTTTGAGTGAGTTTTGTGGACATATGTCGTGTCATGTTCTGAAAATGCATGCATCCCTACTTTTTCTTCAGTCAAATTTGTGTTTTTGCAAACACTCAACTCAACAGCCAGCCATTATTTTACTACAACGTCCGTCCGACGACGAGGAATGATGATAGCGATTACTACACCACCACACCGGCCAGCTATACCCAAATAACAAGTTTTGAAACACGAAAACCTTAAATCCGGCATTTTCCTGCACGGGGCCGAGGTTTTAAATAAATTCCGCAATTCATGCACATTTAATTTGGCATTTTGGTAAAGTAAAACCATAGGTCACTTAATTTCGCATACAACCAGTCAAGCCAGCCAGCCGGGGCTTTCGCTCTGACAAGTTGGTTTTTTTCGGCTTTCTCTCAATTTCGCCTTTTCACTCAACTCAAGCAGCCATAGCAGTTGAGTTGTATAATCAAAGAAATTAAATTATTATTATATGTAAGTAGTATAAGTATGTTATGCATAATATATTTGCGAAATAGTAAGTGGTTTGCTGTTTTGTTAAAAGCGAACTTTGTGCATAAAAAAAGAGAAACCTTTCTCTCTCATTTCACAACAAACAATAACAAGTGCATATACAACATAGCACAAGGCCATCACACATTTAGTAATATATTTACCTTATTTATTCAACATGCTGCCGCTTTCAAAATGTATGCGCTTTCACTTGGCTTATTATGCTAATCTTTCTCTAAAAAAATAGACAGAAAGGTAGTGTATCGTGATATAACCGCATTAAAAAAGGTAAACCTAGGCTTTCCTCATCATAAATATTTTGCAAGATTTCAAGTGTGGAAACCTGTACAACTGTTAGCCATCAAGATAATATATTATGTGTGTGTTTGTGTGCTCGTAGTAGCCAGAAAAAGCTGAAAGAACATAATGTACCGGTAAATAATAAGGTATACTTAGAAGCTATTATACATGCAACTTAATTTTCCATCAAGATACCAAATTACCAGCCCACTGATTGTTTGTGACTGACTGACCATATAATATAGTATTCCAAAGAAACCTTTTTGGGCAACACGCAAATAAAATGTAAAATGACTTTTGGGAGTTGTTTAAATGCGTTATTTAGGATTTTCTTTTTTGGTCTCTTTGGGATAATGGTTTATAGTTTGTTAGAATTTTTAAGCTTTATGAGCTCATTAATTACAGCCATATAGGTTTGTATGTACAAAAATTAGCTTGAGAGGAAATGAGGGTACTTATAATTATGAAATTCCAGGGACATGGGATTATAGAAAGTTTAAAAAGAGAAATGACTGAAATGAGTGTGATACTGTTTAATCAAACTTACAAAATTTTAGAGCTGTTAATTATTTCAAGTCATGCATCTTGATTTTCGCACTGTAAAAGATAGATTATTGTGTGCAAATTCAATCTGATTACCACCCTGAATTTTAAAAAATGAACCCGTAACCCTTTCAGTTAAATATGCATTGATCCTGATACATTTGCAATTATGTATACACATTTTGACAGTTAAGTTGTCACTATACTTAAAATTTAATTTAAATAAAACAGGAAAGAAATACTTTTTCTTACCTAATCCACTTTTACAACCGCAAACAATGAATCTTTCAAAAATTTACGAATTCAATCTGCTTTTACTTGCTTTCCATTCAAAATGAAACTTTTTTCAAGTTATTCTTGCGCTTGCACTAAAATCTGCAGCAATAAATATCACATCACACTTTTCAGCGTGTCACCAGTCACATACCTCATTCACATCTACATGCAACAAGGCACACATGCTAAAAACCTAATGAATCATTCACCGGTTTTTTTATTAGGTTATGTACATATTAATTGTACATAAAAAAGATAACACCAAAAAAAGATTATCAAAATCCACCGATTAAAATACACTTCATATCATATTACACCTTTTAAAAAATATCTCTCTGTTATTCTGTTCATATCTCAAAAAGCTATCTGAAAAGGTGAATACTCGCAGTTTAACGCATTGCATGTCATTCACAAACACAAGCCTTTGTTTTCCCAAATTTAATCCTAAAAACAAATTATGGATACAGATTAGCTATTTATTCCCTGTTACACTTTTACACTTCCGAAAAATTTCAATCCCAAAGAGTACCACTTCACATTATGAATCCACGCGAGAGAGTGAAGTGAACAAAGTAACAATTTTATTCTTTTACCACTTGCTATACAACGTTTTTCTCCTTGATTCATTTTCTTTCATCCTATATTTTTTCATGAATGAATAAACTTTTCAGAATCAGAACAAACTTGTAAAAAAACTTTATTTTTTTACAAATATCTCTCATTAAACTATACAAATACAAGATGTATTAATGTATCACTTGCTTCACTTAAACACTATTATGCACACCACTCCAAAAAAAAAGTTGAACAACGATGCGATGTAAAACGTAGCATCTCACATCATCGCATGTCCATTTCCTTCTCAATAGAATCACAGACTGACTGCAAACAAGTTGTGTGCACTCACATTTTTCTCTTCTGAGCCAGCAACATCATAAAAAAAGGATTGTTCAGTTCAACTCAACTTCTTCATCATACCATCCTCATTTTTATCATCATCAAAGCAGAAAAACAAGCAGACTTTTGGTTTTTTGGAGGATGGTGATGTGATGATCATGATCATCATATCGTCATGTTACTATGTTATATATTGTATGTAAGTATATGTTTCTTCATAACTTGGTTTCGTTCGTTCGG
>JAQFXM010007520.1:0-11770 GCA_034693345.1 Entomobrya multifasciata
TAAATAGCTTGATTTCTTTAACAATTGAACGAACAAAGGGATTATATTTTAGGGATTTGAATGTGTAACAATTGGGATATGTAAAGTAGTGGAAAATTTTCTAAGTCTATTTATAGAACAATGAAAAGCCCGTTTGCACCCAAACAATGTTTATCCCATTTTTCAACCCTTTTTCACACTTGCAACCCATCATCATCACAATAAAAATATATCGCGCAGAATATTCATGACAAACAAAACAAAAAAACGTATTAAATTACTATGCATCTATTATATATCTATTTAATAGCTTGGATACGTCTACGTGTGGTTTTTCTTCGTTTTCAGATTATCCAGCTCCAGTCAAGTCAGAGTCAACTCATCAAAATAAATTTGCTTATTTTTTTCGCAATGCAAGAGGAAAAACAGGTTCACAAGTTCGCATCTGGCCAGCCTACTAAAATAAATATATTTTTTCCGCTTTTACAAAAAATAAGCGTATATATATTTATTTTTGCCATAAACAATGCATGGAGACTTGGAGGCTACAAAATAGGTTAAGTTTTAGATGGCTATACTATGTATATTATGTTGTCATGTCATTATGTTTTGTAGAGAAGGAGGAAATAATATTGTGCTTAACTTAACATTTTAGGCTTCTTTGTATTTTTTTGTCCAACTTTTTTAGAGGAAACGATACTTAGAGTGGCAGCAGATGGTTAGCAGTTGGAAGCACAAACAAAGAAGAAAAAAAGTGTCGCAATATAAAACGCAATACAACAACCAACAACGCAACAAGCATGCTTTTTTATATAGTTTCCTTCTTAGAAAAAAAGGCTCTATATTTCTTCCTTGCATGAATGGAAATAAAATTTGGTGTAAAGATATCTATGAATTTTTTTATCCATGATAGCATGCTGTACATGGCATGATGGGACGGGATGTTCGTTTCCTTTCCCTGCCATTCCGAAACACTGTATTGACCCACTTTTTCAAAAAACATTTCTTTCGGTGGTCGGAAGAAACTTTTAAAAAAATAAGACAAGACGAACAAAAAGCTTATCAAAAGATTTCATCCAAAAAAGGAGACAACCAAACTAATAAAATAACTTCACACATTGTCGTTGCCATGAACACCAAAATCAAACAAAAGAACCACGTGTGTAAAAAAGTAAATTGTTTTGGTAAACAATTTTCTTTGAAAAATTGTATAATAATTGTAATTTAGAATATTTTAGCAGTTTTAAACGTAATTAATACGTAACATGTTACGTGACGTGGCTTTTGGGGATTTACCATTTAAAATGCATAAAACTACATAACAATCACTTATTGTTGGTTTGGCACTTGTTATATGTTATGTATGTACATATTATGTATTATCGTTGAGAGGGATGAGAGATGATGCATTTTTAAATGAAGCGAGATGCAAAACAGGTATTTTCACTTTTCCTCTCGTTCGCTTCGCTTGCTAAAAAATTGTTTTGCTTTGCACATGAATAAGGATTATACTACATCTTATTCATATTTACTATTACATATTATTTTTGTGCATTGTTGCACTTGTATACACACATTTCTATTCATAAAAAAATATTTTTATCTTGTTTCCTTGTACGTGCCCAACTTTAAAACATTAAAAAATTTCATAAGAAAATTACAAGTTGTTTATTTAATTTACTATAAAATTTATATAATTTTTCAATCCCGGGATAAAATCATGCTTTTTCCATTATAGAAAATAAATTGTAATAGTAATAATGTGTAAAATGACAACAATGGTATATGTTCAATTGTTGCATAAAACACACACATACAAAAAAACTATAAATATACATGCATTACAAAGAGAGAGATGAGTGAGATGACAAAGTGTGATGATTTGATGGAAAGGAAAAGTGAAAAAAATATAATGCACATTTTCAAGTCAAGCAATATTACGCTAATAATCATAATGACTGCAACAATTATGAAAGTGCAGAGAGTAGTTTATGTAATTTAACGACAATGGCATTATTACCATGATGATCCAAGCTTAGCACTGCATTGTTAAAAGCATACATAATATATTGTACATGCATACATTGAATTGCTCTATACTACACACTACTGACTTTGTTGACGATGAAATGATGGTGATGGTGATGCTGATGATGATGATGGGAATGGGAAAAAAGAGAGAGTTTTTGAGTTTCATCGTCATCATCATCATCAGCCTTTTCGTTTTGTCATCATCAGTCAAACAAACAAAACAGCTTTAATGCTGCATATAACTTTGTATCTATCTTTGCATGCAATGCATATACGGTCTCTGTACAAATGTACAACATTTCATTGTTAATCTTGCACTTACACTTACTTTTATAAATGGATTGTTATGGTAATAAATGGGAAAAAGGAAGAGACAGAGAGAAACATTGTTTATTTATGAGAATGCACTTTTTGTAGGAGAATATTTTTTTGCGATGACGATTGAATTTCATTTCCGCTCGCCAAACCAAACCACTAACCAAACCACCACCACCATCATCGATTACCTAACTCAACGCAACATCATGTCGACGTAGCGTCGTTGTCGTCGGCGTCGTCGTTATATTCGTCCACCAAAAGACATGACATGTGAACAAACTTAATATCTGTTTGCTATATTTTAGCCAAACTACGTGTAAATGCGAAAAAAATTGCGCATTGTATATGTATCAGTAAAGCAAACTGGTGTGGTTACTTTTTTGGGTAAAAAAATTAGCAAATTGGATGATAATGAGAAATAAAAGAAGAAAAACGAGGAAGTGATCTGTGATCTCCTCTCGCAAAAATTTTGTAGACGAAGGAACCAATAAAAAACAAAAGTGGTCTCGACGACAACAAGCAAACCAATTCTGGATTGGATTATACAATTTTGAAAAAGAATGAATTACAAACATGCGTTTTTTTTCTGAATTTTTGCACGTACAAAAATTTATTTAGGTATAACCCACAAATCAAAGCAATTTATCTCCCTTTTTTGCTCAACTTCTTCAAACAAAGTTATGCAATAGTTTTTTTTGTAAAGTAGAATAATTAATATAAAGGATAAGATTTTTGTTTTGATTTTTAAAATGTTTTGAAAATTTTTATGGCAAAAAAGGCATGGAAGTTACCTAGAAAATTCTTTTATTTTCTATTGTTTCTCTGAGAAAATAAGTGTGTCAGAGAACAGACCGGCAGGTTGAAAATTACAGTGGATCTTCTTGCATTTTGAAATGCCGCAGGCGAAAAAAAATATTTTACAAGTTTTCCCCTTAGTCGCATCGCAGAGAAGTCTTCAAGGACAAAACGGAAAAAGTGTTTTGCGTCTTTTGAGTGAGTTTGAAAGGCATGCGCATATTTAGTACATGCATACATTATTTTTGCAAGCATCAATTTATTCTCTCGGGTCGGGTCCAAATTGCGTTTTTTGTGGTGGAAGAAGGTGGCTTTGGCTTGGCTTGAGAGAGTTAGGACTGGTTTTCATACCAATTATCATCATCATTATTATATTTTGCAGCATGTAGTTTTTCGATAGAAGGTAGATAGTAAAAATATGGTAGTATTGGTGTTGGAGTTAGTATGATGTACGCATGACGTCTTAAGTTTGGTCCAGTCCAGCAACAAGCCATACAAGACAAAGGAATTACGTTGCGAAAAAAAACAGGACGAAAAACGAGTATTCTCTGATCTGATCAAAGTAAAATGAGCATGAAAACCAAACCATCCTTTACATTTTCCTTCTGGCACATAATCATCATCAGAATATATTCTGCATGCTTGCATGAATATATCATATCAAAGTAAGAGCATATATAAAAACTGCAAAACTGCATGGAAATTTCGCAGAGAGAATGACGATTAGAGGATGGGTACCTCTAAAATCCAATCCACCACAACAATAATAATAGCACGAGTAAGAAAAAAAGAAACAACACAAAAAATATATGTAAAACGTTTGTTTTAAAGCTTTAATACTTTTGGCTTGTTTATTGGTTTCATGGTAGTAGTACCTCTCTTACAATATTTTATTGCTATTTTTCAGCTTATATAGCTGCTCATCTCACTTTTGTTTTTGCGTGTAATATTATTTCTCTTTGTCTTTTAGGGGATCATTCATATAACATGACAATAAGACTATTTTCAGACTAATCCAAGTATAAATGAAATTTAAGCTGAGTGTTTTAATATATGAACGGACACATTGTTCTATCTCCACTTATTATCTAATATCTACCCAGAGAAAAAAATATGTAAACTAAATTGCTGACTTGACTTGTTTTTTTAAGACTCTCAGCAAAAAAGGAAGAGATTATAGTAAATCCGAGAGCATTAAAGGTATACAAGAATATAAGAGCAGCTTTTGCAAAAGTATCGTTTCTCTGTAAGGCAGTGGGCCAGGCAAGTCAGTCCAAGCCAAAACCAAGCCACAAAACAAAACAACAAGTTAACCAGGTAATATAATAAAAATTACATAAACAGAAACCTGAAAACTGGCGTCATCATGATATATGACATGGTTGGTTGAAGGTAGGTAGAAAAATAGAAGGAAAAAATGAGTATAAAAAGTGCAAAGTGTAGTCTAAAAACTGAAACAACAACAAAAAAAAACTTTTTCTTTTATGTAATATTTTTTTCGCTTCAATTCCATCAAACATCAAGGTCTTCTTGTCTTTGGTACTTTTTCCTTTGACAGTGGAAAGAAGATGTGTAAAATAAAATGGAATGAAATAAGAGGGTCGTCGGGTGGTGTCGATGTTGATATGTGGTGGTATGGTAATGGTGGGTGGTGTCATGATGATATGCTTTTAGGTTTGGGTGGTGATGGTGATAAATGGTGAATGCTAGAAAGTGAACAAAGAGGGTATAAAATTTTCTTGGACCTTGAGATGCTGGCTGACTGACACATGCGATGCTAAAATGCCATCATATTCATCACCCAACCATTTCATTTTCATCTCTTTTTTTCCTTTTTCCACCAACAGGCTGTACGAAAAGGCGACTCTTCTTCTTCGACTTAAATCTCAACTGGCCTTGTGAGATTTTATCAAAAGATCAGCGAAAATGTTCAATGTTTCTAAATCCCCAAGGTGTATACAATATGCATAATATGCAACAGGCCAGGGAAACAGCAAACAAAGCTTTTTCTCAAGCTTGCTTTGGATCAAATGAACTGAGGGGAGGACAGTCATCGTCATACATCCGGTTTTCAAAATAAAAACTAAGTCAAGGCCGATTTTCTTTACTTTTTCTCCGATTTTTACATTCTTAAAGCCTTGGAAATTTTAAAGATGAAACACTTCAAAGTAAAGTATTTATAATTGGACCAAGGAACCCAGCATACGCGTGCATTTTAAAGGGAATCCTTACAAAATGGGGTAATCATTTGGAATAATCTCTCTACCCTATTGATATCCAAATGTCGACCGACCTTCACTTAAAAAAGGACGATCTAAGAAGCGTGTCGTCAAAACACTTTCCCTTTCCATCTCCACCGCCTTGTAACCTTCATCAGAAAAAATGGAATCTGATCTGATTATCCGGTCCGGTCCGAGCCCTTTTCCTTTTTTCCCCAAAACAGAATACCTTTTATCCAGTTCCCAAGGTTACTCCGTATTTATCCCCGCGACCTTGCTTAGTGAAACATAAAAGATCCCTTCAAATTTCCAATATGTTTTCATCTAATAATAAATTTTGTTTAAAGGTCTCAAGTTTATTTTTATGGTGTAGTGGTTTTGGTGGACAATACATAAGAAAAACAAATAAGACCCACAACCATATTTTTTCAAGGCAACCAAGCTCTTCTTGTCTACCACGCAAATCATGTGCCTTTTCCCCTCAAATTATCAAATTAACCTTTTAAAATCCCCAAAAATAGAATTTCATAATAATCCCCAGCCAGTTGAACTACCTCACACAAAATATACACATACAAATACAAGTGATAAATACATCATGTTAAATACATTATCTATCTGTATCACCATAAGAAGCAAAAAATATATATATTCATGCCTAAAATGTCGATTTCACTTTTCCTTTCATTTTTTTCCACGTAAAACTATCCATTGAACGTACATAAACTACACATAAATAACATGGCATGTGATGATATGCTGGCTGATAGATAATCTATCTTATGTACATTACGTCTCTCTGCATAAAAGTTAAACATGCAACATAGCAACTAAACTTGACTTAAAATCCATTTTAATTTACGTTTTAAACTTTAACGATAAATGTTCATGATACTGATGATAATGATAAATCAATTATTTAATAGATACGCGTACACATTTTGTCTGTATTTTTTTTCTTTTTTAGTTTCCTACGACAAACTCTACACTTTATTTTTAAGAGTTCAATGCTTCCTTCAAAGGTTTTAACGTTTCCTATCTATTTTTACCTATTATTATGAAATGAAAGTGAAGTGCGCAGTCTAGCATGCCTTTAAAATATACAATACAAAGTACATATATGCAACACAGTATCAAAAGCCAAAGCCTGTACAATGTATGCATATTATACAATGCCTTCAATAAAAAATATACACAGTGCAAAAAAGTGTACCCTTAAGAGATACACTTTGATGATGAGTTTTTTTTAGTAGTCATGGCGACTATTATTATGATTTACAGCTAAAAAAAATCTGCCCTGCACTTCTTAAACTTTGCTTTGCATTATATGCGCTTATTTAACGATTTCACTTGAGTTATCTAAAAATATACTTGCATTCATGTGTCGCCGTCGTCGCCAAAGCAAACCTAACAAATAAAACTTACCACGCAAAAATTTCACTATTTCCATTTTCCTGCCACTATTCATTACAGTTGTTTTGCATTGCATAATAGCAAAGTGTAGGGACGACAGGACAATAAAAATATATGAAGGAGGCGACATGCGACCGACGACGATGCAATTTGTAATATGACAAGAGGGGAAGAAGGAGGAGGAAGGTTGCCGTTTGCCGTTGCCATGGCAACAAAGTAATATGAGAATGTTTAAAAGTACATCACATGACACTTTCACATTGTCATCATCGTCATGATGGACTTTTTGTATATGGAAAGTGTATACAAGCCATATAAGGTATCCAAAACATATTATGGCGAGGCGCTGCAATGACTTGATGGTGTTGATGGGTTCTCTTGTCTTCCTTCCTATTTTGCTTCCTGCCTTGACTGCCGTGGTGTGTGTAATAATAACAATGTAAAGTGTATACACTGTTGCATTCCATTATATGACTACTATAACTATGGTTGACATACAGAGAGGCAGGGAGAGAGTGAGAGTGAAATCAGTGAACAGGAACAACAATAACAAAACAATGAGAAAAAAAGACTTTAACTGCAGACTGCAGTGCAAATGCAATAGTTTATATAACAATGTCATTATAATCATTATCATATGAAAATTGTATGGATATGGCAAAAAATTGCAATTACTATCATTAATAATTATGATGATAAGGTTGTGTCGTTGTTTGGGTATGTATGAAGTGAATATCAATAAGATCATAAAAATAAAAACAAGACAAGTTATGTATAGGTATGTGTATAAATGATTAGCCGGTTGGATGTAAAGGGATAATGTATATTTGATATTATGTAACCCTGCCTGTCAATAATATTTTAATTAGTAATTAGAAGGAAAAATAGGAAATGGCATAATGTGACGTGAGGGGGAGGGGGGTGAAGGGATGCATATGGAAATATGAATTAACGGAATATTTTAAAGGTTTTAAACAAAAAAGGGATCATTTTCAATATTTCTTTGTTCTGTTCAACCGAAAAGGTGTGTGTGTGCGTGCATGGTGCGTGCCTAATAAATAATAAAAATGTATTTCCTAAAAAGACCTAATCAAACAGCTGCCGTATTTTTTAAAGATTAAAAAATATATATGATAATGTACGCATGTAAGATGGATGTATAGGTATTTTGTAAAATTCTCCTTCTTTTCTTTTTCTTGAGTTTTCATTTCAGTTCAAAATTCAGCTGCACTTCACTTGATACAGCAGCTGCTATACGGTAACTATATACTTTACACACGCTTTATACCAAATTGAATTGAGGACTTTCTGAAACTCGACTTAGCCAACAAAAAAAGGAACAAAGAAGAAAAACTTTCAAAAAAATAAGGCATTCTCGTTCAAAAGAAATAAGTGTTTTAAATGGTTTGACTTGACGCATTATTAAAGCAGCAGCATGGCTTTTTGATGTATAGGTATGCAATATATATGCTTTATACCCTACACATTTTACTTTAAATACAAGAAGCTAGATACCATCTTTTTTAACTTGAGTAATAAAATGATAATGATAAATAGTTAAATAGAAGCGGCAAAAATTGTATGACTTAACTTTACATGTGTAGAAAAAAATATGCACAAGTAGTAAAAATGAAATATAATGGCTTGTTCCTCGTTTTTATTGTAAAACAAGTAATATTTAAAATAGGTAGAAGCAAAAAAATATAATATAAGATATGCAGATAGATAAAATAGATAGATAGAATGAATTTTTTAAGTAAAAAAATGGAGAGTGAAGTATTAAAAGTTAAATACAGTTTATTGCCCTCGACACACCGCCACCACCAAGTTCAATTGGGTAGCAAAAAAATATTTAGTCATGCAGTTTTTGCACTTAACTGATAAAAATTTACAAAAGAGTAAGATAATCAGAGTATCACAAAAAAAGAACAACAATTATTCAATGAAAATTTATAATGTGGACGTATTGATAGTTTTGAGCTGAAATAACACAGAAAAAAATGGTTGACTGATAGGATGGGATGTTTAATGGCATTGTATTTTGCACACGACACGTACACAATTGTGACAAAATAGCAAATAATACTAAACACCATATACCACCACCACCACCCACGCAAACTACCTAACTATCATACAATTCCAGTAAAAAAGAACAACAGATTATAATGGGGTTTGGGTATGTATTTTTGGAGATTTGAGAAAAACAACAAAACAATTTTTTGGATGATAAGCTTTGATTGATAAGGTGACTTGATATTTGCATGCACTTGACTGATAAGCGATAAAAGGTGGTATGGTATGATGGTGGACATTTTGTTTGCTGGGTTATGTTTTTCATGGCGACAAGACAACCATTTTTAGACCGTTAATATTTTTTTGCAAAATTGCTGACATTCTTATGTTAATTAAATGAAGATTAAATATTTGGAATGGTTGACAAGGAAAAAACGTTTTGATATTTTGGAAGAGTCGAAAAAATAAAGTTGCTACAGTTTTTTTCACTGGATAATTCTTGAGTGCTTTGACATTACAAATTACAAGCAGTTGTTTTCCTTCTTAATTTTTTCCATCTAAATCCTTATCCCCAAAAAAATATTTCTCGTAGATGCTCTGGTTCTTCTGAAAAACAGTTCGTCAGTCAGTCAGTCAGGAGAGATTATCTAAAACCAAAAGCCATTCTCTTTTAATCTGCATAAAATAATATTAATGCGGTTCTTTTTCATCTCTTTGCTTTGCATGCATGAAATTCCATTCCATTCCAAAAAATCGAGACCAAAAAGTGTACATTAACATTACATACCTTTACATCTGCATATAAAAATTTTACATGGAATTTTCAAATATCACTTTGAAATATTTTTGGGCAATGTTCACGCCAAAAAGTAAAACAAATTTTTACAGTAGACATGCATGAATGGCCCCTTATTTGCATATTTTTCTGTTGTGTAATAAACAAAGCAGACAAACTTACCAAAAGAGAAGCAACAGTTTTGCTTGTTGTGTTGCTTTTTGTATCGCCAGAAGGGAAAAAATGCATTATTGGGTTGGTTTAGACGAGATGTTGGATAATATGTTGTTTAGTGTGTGAGCGAGAGCGAGAAAAATTGTATAGCTTTGCATTTTACACTGGCAAAAGGTAATATACATTGGTAGAGTAAATGGTATGAATGATGGTGGAAGTAAAGTTAGTGGTTTTTGTGCAGCAGCAAAAGCAAACTGAGTCAGTGTGGCAGTGATGCTGATCATGAACAGAACGACGCGACGAGCGAGAAAAGAGACGCACCAAAGAAGCAACAAGTTTCACTCTCGAATTCGAACCTGAGTAAAAGCACCTTTTAAGACGAGTAGTGATAGTGTGTCATTCATTATTACGTAACGTAAGAAGAAAAAAAACGCTATTTACGTATTTTTTTTGGAAAATTTTAAATTTCCCGCAAAGGTAAAATTTCGTTGGGGTTTGATGTTGGAAGTAAAGCGCCAATTTTGAATTTCTGGAGAAAAAAGAAGAGAAATTGCTGGACACGGAATTTTTTTTTGGAAGTAGTCCAAGTTGTTATGGAGATTTAATTGAAATTAATTAATTGTCTTTTTCTTTAAGTGTTCGTGAAGAAATTAATTAGAGTATTAAAAATTAACTATTGCTCAAGAAGATTTTTATAAATTGTGTTTTTTTGTGTTAAGTGGCTAAAATGCTAATTGCCAATTAAATTATTGATATTTAAATGCATATTTTTTGCTATTGTGAATGTGTTAAAGATTTCATAATCAAGTTTGGCTGATAATTAAAAAATAATTAAAACTTGTCAATTATAAATTAATCATTATCTGTTGGATCGGAAAGAAAAATAGAGAGATTTAAGATCTGGCTGGCTAGTGTCTTCTTTTTTTTGGTGAACTGGTGCTCATGTAAACAAGCTCTCTTCAAGTTTTGCGTGTTTAAATGAAATAGAAGTCGTAACGTAATTAAGTATATTGGAAGAAAAATAAGTTGTTATTTATATATTTTTGAATTGATTTATTTAGTTGTTTTTGTGGTGGTGCTTAACGAAAAAAAATAACGTCGATATTACGAAATTCTGTCAACTCTGTGAGTTGTGAGGGGTACGCGACCTATACGCCGTGGGATTTATCACCGGACGGAACACGACTATCGTTGTGACTTAACTAATCCTAATCATTAAAATTTAACTGGATGCTAAAGAGCATTTTGCGAATTTGAGGATAAAAAAAAACTTGTGCAAAAGAAAAAACTGGAGAATCTGAAGAATGCCGTGTAATAATACAGTAAGTTGCTGGAAAATTTCCAGTCTTAAAATTTATTAGAGACGCATAGCATGAAATTATTTTCAACAGTTGCCGGTAGTCAATACTTCATATGCAATGCACCGTAGTAATCATGAAAAATGTTTAATGTATATTTTATCCAATCATCTTAAAACATCAATTAAGATCTTTCATTCTGAAGTAATTGCAATTTTTACAGCAAAGCAAAAAAACGCAATTAAAATCGATCTATATTCTACCGGTATGGTATGCTATTTACGTTACACATCAAGATCAAGATTGTATTAAAAAAATGATGATAAGCATGACTGTGAATATATATATTGTTGAATGATAAGCCAAAAGCAGCTGCAGCTGCGCTGCGCTGCATCATGTAAACTTACTCATCTTTGTTAACTTTTTGCTATGGAAGCCGAATTGTTAGTTGTAGCGTAAATCATTTTCTGGTTATATGTTAATGGGTTTAAGAATTAAGTAGTTGGCCATTAAACTAACTATGGCCATTTACGTACTTATTTATGTGTGTATGCATTCATGGAGAAAAAACAACAAAAGGAAAGAAGAAAAAAGTTAAAATCTGTGTGAGAGTGAAGCAGCGCAGCACAAGCAGTGCAGTGCATTTATGTATCTGATGAGTGATGATGATGATGATGGCGATGGCAATCATAAAAAATGGCATGGCAAGGTCAAATAGAGAACAAACAAAAAAATATATAACGCGCTGCATA
>JAQFXM010007521.1:0-11769 GCA_034693345.1 Entomobrya multifasciata
GTCTCTGTATGCTCACGTATTTTATACAAGTTCAAGTGGAAAATAACTGTAGTGATGAAAGCATAAGAAAAGACATTATGCGCATAGAACTCCTTTTCCACACATTACACCAACCGTCACCTTCTTTTCGTGGGAGGACTTTAAATGTAATATTTCCAGACTCGTTCTATTCTCCTCCCGAAGAATCAGGTTTCAATGTAACTTCTTATCCAGACGATCGTCATCTCACTGACGCTCAAGTGGAGGAACTAGTGGTCAACGCCAGAATTCATTGTCCAAAAGGTACAAGGGACTGGTATTACCAATGGCACATTCTTTCAGGCGGGGTAAATGCATAATATTTAAATTGCATTGCAAAAAATATATTATAAATTACATTTAGAAAGCATTGTTCTTTTTCATCTGTAAAGATTTTCGCAATTATCACTGGAATATTGTACGTCACAATTGCAGTGTTTTCTAAAAATAGAGGTGGTAACCCAGTTCGGCCGGCGGCTAATGATGATGATGAGGCAAGGGAAGTTTTCAGTCTCATTTTCTAAGGACTAAGGACATGACGGTAACCCATGGGCTGCACAAAGCACAAACATAATAATTAACTTCTTTCTTTGTGAATCTCTGATTTTTTCAAGTTTCGAGAAATAAAATTAAAGTATAGTAGGTTTCTTGGTTATTTGTATACTTGTGCGTGGGTAATCATTAAGGTATTTAGTTTTAGTTATGTATGCCTGTTGCATTTGCAGGGAACTTTTTTTCTTCGGTCCCTTAGAAATAATTGTGATGCTCTATTACCAATTTGTCATATTTCAAATGTAAAAATACGTGTATGTAGTTCCTTTTTAAATGCACTCTAAATTAATTCTGATATGTCGAAACCCCAGGCCTCAAGTCCTACCAGTCCCGTTTCCGGGTCCACTGTCTCAAATCCTGGTGCAGGTGAGAATGAAAACAAACCTGCTGCTACCAAGCCAAAGCTCTTTCTTTACTTCAAAACAAATCCAGGCATTTTCAAGACAGTTAGTGTGGTAGGTCCTCATATTTTTTCTCATTTAAGAAAAAAAAATGGTTTTAAATTTTACACCGAATAAAATTATCATTTCGAACATTCACATGCATAGTTACTTGGACTTGGTGCCCTGACCTTAATTGTTTACGGATATTTCAAAGCGAAATTGTTCAGTAAACTGGAAAATATAAATGGCAGTTATCGAGATGACATTTGCAGAAAAATGAATTCGGAACTTGTAAATAATCACAAAGCTAATGAGACAGTAGTATGCCCAAGCAGATGGATGGTGATTCTTCCAATGTACTTTATTGGAATTGTGTGGTTGGCCACTTTCATCTTTCTCATTTTACTCATATGTATAAATCTCACTAAAAACCGTTGGTTTTTTAAAACTGTGAGTTAAGATAGTTGACATGCCATAAAGCAACCACTACACTAATATCAAAAACATGTTACATGTTAATTTTAGTAATACATAATAAATTTAGGATTTGTTGGGCCATATTTTCGGTGGGATCATTGTAACATTGTCCGGTCTGTGTATAATTTGCTACTTTTTGCAAGTGATGGCTGAGGATATGTGTGATAAGACAAATTTAAGACGAGAAGTTAAATATTGGAAAAATGTAACTCTGCCTAAATTGAAAACGACATGCCCTGATTTAAAAATGAAGACCTATTCACACTGGTACTTTCTTCCAGGCGGGGTAACATTTAGTTTTTCTGATAATTTAACAAATTACAAATCAGAAAATATAGAATCCACGCTTTTTAATTTTAGATTTTAGCATTTAGCACTGGGATCTTGTACATTGTAACTGCGGTGGCTATCATAATGGAAGGTGTAGCTACTGGCATGTTTAAAAAGGAAGTGATAGGGCCAATATCATTAGTACCTACTCTGGAAAATGTACAAAAACAAAAAGACGAACAAGAGACATATCCACAGCAATCACCTGCAGTGGGAACTGAAACCGAGGGTACTTCTCCTGGTACACCTGGAAATTAAGTTGATCTTGATCCATTTTATAAACTGATAACTACTAAATATAAACCGAATTGAGGCACATCTAATTGGTATCAAATTGGTTTTCAAATCTAATTCTGAAATTAATTTTTATTCAATTCATTTGTCATCTCTGATCATGTGGTCATCTGCATGTTCACTTTTTAAAATGTAACTACGTATTTTGTGCGTTCGTATGCTGCTTTTTTCGGTCCCTTAGAAATAGTACAACATTAAAATGTTACAATCAGCTACTTATATACAAATTTGCATATCCCAATTCCAATTACATTTGAGCAAAATAAGAGTAACAATACATAGCAGTTATTTACATCCCTTCTTTAAAGCAAAATATTTTAATAAATCATGGAAAAATCCTATTCGAATCAGCAACTACCTCAGCAGGGGACCGTTGCTTCAAATTCAAATTTACAGGCGCCTCCAGCCAAAACCAATGTCTGGACTTACTTAAAAACAGCAGTAGGCATTCTCAAAACAATTAGTGTGGTAAGGATAGGCTTTAAGATAAAGAATACTTTAATGAAAACTTATTTTCTCTATTTATCTTTTCGTAAATTTGTAATTGCAAATTTATAGGTACTTGGACTAATCACTTTGATATTAGCAGCTTATGGATATAGCCAAGCCAAACTGTTTTATCATACCAACAAAGGAAAGATTTGTGAGTGGAATAAAAAGTCAGAAAATGACGACGACGACGATGAGTACTGCACTGACGGTGATTACTATCGGGATCAAATATGCCGAAATTATAATGAGTTTCATAAGGCGAATAAGATTCATGGTAATAGTTATACGGCCAGAACGTGTCCAAGTCGGTGGCTCGTAATTCCTCAGGTTTACATAATTGGACTAGTAACGTGTGGAATTAGTGTATTCTTCCTCATTGTGCTGCTGTTTAAGCAACGCAGTAAATTGTAAAGAAATATAATAATTTCATTTGTTTAATAAATAAAACACAAGCTAAAATAACGAAGCTTATCGGTACTTTATTTTTAGGACTTAATTGCCCATTTATTTGCTGGATGCCTGATAATCGTGTCAAGCTTATGTCTCCTTGGCTTTTTTGGGATGGTTCAAAAGGAAGATATGTGTTCTGAAGAAAACTTAATGTCGGGCTTTGAATACAGTTGACTCTGGATATACTGGTTCGGCTTATACTGGTTCTAGGGCTTTACTGGTCGAGAAGCGTGTCGCCATTTCACCAGTATAGGGATAACAATGTTATTTTTCTTGGATATACTGGTTCTGGTTATACTGGTTTTAGGGCTATACTGGTCGGAAATTTAGAGTAGTGTCTGCTAAAGAATTCTCCCTATACTGGTTTTCCAGATTTTTTCTGGTTTTATATTTTTTGATGCTAAAATTCCAAGTTTGAACATGGTTAAACATACTGTTGTGAATGTTGGCCCATATGAGTCAGTTAAATATGTATTTACAGATTGTTTTCTTCCCTATTTATTAATCTTGAGGTCAATATTGAACAGTGGAGGAACATTTTTTCTATTGCAGAGTGCATTAGTGTTGCATACACTATTTTAAACTCCGATATTCTTAGTAAGGAAAATAGTAGAATGATAATCGAAATGATATTATCAATCAATATCACTTAACAATTAATTTAATTGCCTTACCAGTTGACTAGTCATTCTTGAATTTAATCGAAAAGCCGCATTTATTTAAAACAAAATTTTATCTGTACCTAAGGCTATGGACATGTTGTCAATTTGTAATTCTTACTGAAAGTGAAATTTTCAATTGCCTAATAATATGAATTAGAGACTTCAAAAACTACAAACACAAATAAAATTCACTATACTGGTCATGAGATATACTGGTCAAAATTTCGGCCGCCCTTCAGGGCCAGTATAGCCAGAGTCAACTGTATATTGAAAAAGCAGATAACAGAACACTTCAACGCTCCAGCTATGCCCAATTTGTCCTTCGTCGGGAATCAACAGTTGTTCGAAATTTTCCTACTTCTCGCTCAATCCAAAACTCCAACTCTACTTCCTCCCCTTCCAAATCTCGTCAATATGACTCCACTGATAGAATTGTCGAATCTAATTTCGGTAAGTTGCAAGCTGAATGTCCAGATTACCAAGACAGGCTGTATTTGAAATGGTTCTTTCTTTCCGCAGGGGTAACATAAATTAATAGTTGACTTTTTGATTTCCACAATGACATTTAAAACCTCTTTTAAACTGGTTTGCCCTTTACCTCCAGCTTTTTGGACTTATTACCGGAGTAATTTATCTTGTAATTGCACTAATGTCTAGACCATCTAGTCAGTCAGGAGCTAGGCCTGTGGGACAACAACCACGGTCAATGCCACAGCAGTCACAAGCACCTACACAAATGTACCAGCAACAGGCGTACTACGGCGGTTATCCCCCAAACCAACAGCAAAGTTACGGTTATGGCTTTATACAGCAGGCCCCATATCAGCAGCAACAGCAATATCCATCCGCTTATCCATATACCCAAAACTTTTCATAACCACGTGTTTCGGCCTGACAACAGTGACAACCTTCAAAATTAAATGGCATTAACAACCTAATCAAAATAAATTGCAAAATTAGAGAGCATTTTGTTTATTTCATGTATTTATACCGTTCATATTACATACAAAAAAAGCATAGTTTTCCAAATTCCTAGTCCCAGCCCCTCACACCTTATTTCTAAAGATCATTTGAAAAACTCGACAACACCGGAAGGAAATCAAATGGAAATGTCGCAGCCTGCCCCTGAACAACCCCAGGGCTTTAGCCACACTGATTATGGTCCTATATCTCAACCAATCAATCCATCTGTCATTGGTCCGAATAGCGTACCTGCGCAGATGAACGCAAACGTGCCGTATTTTAGGACAACTATAGGCGTCCTCAAGATAATCAGTGTGGTATTCGGCCTTATTGCTGTAGCATTGACAGTCTACGGGTTTTTCAATGCCACTGCAATCAAAGAATACAGGGACGGATTCAATGCCAAAAATTCCCCACGAGAACCCCCTTGTAACCGCTCGAATTCAAGCTTCTGTGATTTAAATACCTATTTTGAAACTCCATTTTGCTCAAAGGCACAATCTGCAAAAGTTTGCGCGAAGGCAAGCTTAGAAATAATTCCACTTTCAATGGCTTTCATTTGTTCGACATGGGGTTTTACCGTATTAGTACTCATTTTTTTACTAGTGAAGCATCAGACTAAAAACCGACAATTCTTTCAGTTTGCAAGTTATTTTTAAAATCTTCAAAATACATTCTACTTAATTTTAAATTCTTCTTTCAACCATAATTAATTATCAATTTAAAATTTGGAATACTTTCTTAAAGGAAATGTGTGGTCACTTGTTAGCCGCTTTGCTAGTAATCAGCTCTGGTATCTTTTTAATCATTTTCTTTGTACACATTGGCCAAGAAGATATATGTGGGAATGCCAATCTAAAAGCGGAGGCCACCGATTACGTTCTCAACGGACCAAAACCAAACTCTTCTGACCTCATAGGAAGGAAACTTATTTTAAGTACTACTACTGACCAAACAAAAGAACATACCACTTCCTCCAGTTCTATTGCTTCTGATCGACATGAACTACGTAAAAATTCAGTGAATGAATCCAATGAAATCAACATGGTTCTAGCCAATTTGACAAAAATATGTCCGGAGAAGCAAAAAGAAAAGTACTATCATTGGCACTTTCTGTTCGGCGGGGTAGATACTTTTTCGATTTTATCATTTCATTCATTTAAAAAATATACACAATTTCAATTCCATCACGTTTTAATTTTTCGACCCCAGATTTTCGCTATAATCACTGGAATTGTGTACATTGTGATTGTTTGGTTTTCTCTGAAGGAATCGAGCCACGCTGTGGAACCGGTGATGATGATCATGGGGCCTAATGGACCACAACCGGCCCCAGCTCGTGTACATTCCTGTTCGTGGCGGCCACGTGTGGGGTTCAGGAGGCTCTTCTAAATATTTTAACTATCTACATAAAATTCTTCTAAGAAATTTATAAATTGTTTATAACTTTATAATTAAATCAAACTCAGACCTATACACAATAAATCGTTTTACAAAATGGTCAGTTTAAATACTCATTACCACGGTAAATTTTGGGTATATTCCGGATCGAGGTTCCGGATTCTTCGTGTAACCACGATGGGAAATTTAAGTTGGTAATCAAATTGGCTTCAAGAGAAATACAGTTCTATTTTTCCATCTCTACTCATTATTAGAAGAAGGTAAATTCAGGTATTCCATGGATGAAATTAATGACCTTTTAGCATATCTTATTGATAACTCCAACGACAGCGCCAGCACCTCCCTGACCCGCCTTAAGAAGCCCTAAGGATGAGTCCTCAATTAAGGAAGGACAACTTTTAGGACTGTAGCTTCTAAAGATGACAATGTGAGCAATAAAGAATTAGACAAAATGCAACTGCTACTCCAGTGGCAAACAATAGGACTTTATTTCTCCCCCACTTGGTCCAGTTAAACGAACAACTGGCCAAGCACTAATGATGATAATTACATAATTTCTCTTGGTAGTTATACCAATTTCCAAACAAAGGAAAATATTGAACTAACTGGCCCAAAGGAATAGTTCAAGTACAATAGAGGCCAAGGTGCACTGGAAAGCGCACCGGAAAGATCAAAGATTGTATTTAATATTCCTTCATGAATTTCATTAACGCTTCATAAAGGTTCCTAATCAAAAATAAAGAAATATCCCGTTCCAGAAATACATTCACTCTGAGCTGGACAAATAAAGTCTAAGGTCTCATCCAGAGTCCAGTGTAAAGTTAATTTCCGATTGATTGGTTCTTATGTTAATTACTCAACACCATAATCTCTTATTGGCATAATTACTCTTTATGGCCATCTGCGTTGAACAGGACTGTAAATATACCATTTTGGAATCTAGATTTAAAAAGTACGTTGTGAGTAATTCTATTATGTAATCAACAGGGGTAATAGCAAATGTACCAGAAACAAGTGAAATCCAAATCAAATCACCATCAAATCAAATTATGGTTTTGTAGGCATGGCTTTGTACGATCTACATCACCAACAGCTATCTTCAACCGTTTATGTTTTTTTCAATTCCAAAAAAACATTTACAAGCACCTTTTTTCGGCCTGACAACCCGTAAACATTTAATACTTCATTTTTAGTGAAGCAGTTGAACAATTTTTGTGAGCACTGTTTATTTATAGAAGCAAAATAAACTAGATTAAGCTGAAACCTCTCCCGTCGTAGCTTCTTTTTGGAGATCATTTTGTGACACTCGATTACTCCGGAAGGAAATCCAATGGAAAGGAGGCAGTCTGCCACCGAACAATCCCAGGGTTTTAGCCACAATGATTTCGGTCCTAATCCTCAGCCAAACAATTCCTATCCGCTTGGTTTCCGTCCAAACAATGGTATTGATTGTTCTGCTCGCATGAAAGAAAACTTGCCATATTTCAAGACGACTATAGGCATTATCAAGATACTCAGTGTAGTAAGGCGTGAACATTAGAATGAAATACTTCATATGTCATATTCATTATATTACTTACTGACCAAAATGTTTTGTGTGTAGGTATTAGGACTTATTGTCGTGGTCGTGATAATATTCGCTTATATGAAAGCTTCTGTATTTAATGGACAAAGAGGTGAAGAAGGTGTTTCTCCACCAGCGCCCCCTTGTCACCGCTCGAATTCAACCTTCTGTGATTTGAATACATATATTATGAAGATCGGCTTTGCGAAAAAGGAAGAAACGTAAAAACATGCGTGAACGTATATCTGGTCAAAATTCCATTATCATTAATTTTTGCAACGTGGCACATCACTGTCGTAGCTATCATTAGGCTACTCTTGATACTTCGAGATCGTCTTCACACCCGGATATTCTTTCGAATTGCAAGTTATTTTCAATAAGGTAAAATATTGTGCTCAAATAAAAATTTTACTGAAAATTTGTTTCAAAAATATTTAAAGGAAACGTATGACAATTTGTCCGCCGCTTTTCTAGTAATCGGCTCAGGTATCTATTTAATCATATACTTTACCAAATTGGCCAAGAAGATTTATGTGGAAAAGCAAATCTAAAAGCAGAGGCCACCGATTATATCATCAATGGACCAAAAACAAACTCTTCTAGGCCTATGGAGAGGGGATTCATTTTCACTACCACTTCTGAAAAAACCAAAGAGCATACTACTGCCCCCGATCCTCGTTCTAGCAGCACTAGTTTTTCAGATCAACAGGAATTACGTAAATATTCGGGAAACGAATCCATTAAAATCTACATGATTCTAGCCAATTTGACAAAACATTGCCCGAAGAAGCAAAAAGAGAAGTACTATCATAGGCACTTTCTCTTCTGCGGGGTACACACGTATATACGATTTTATTATTTCATTAAAACATTAACAGTAATGCCTCAACAACTTGGTTGTTTTCCCGACCCACAGATCTTTGCCATTATTACTGGAATAGTGTATATTGGGATTGCTGTGTTGTCTAAAAAGGAATCTAGAACCGCTGTGGAGCCAGTGAGGATGGTAATGGGACCTAATGGACCACAACTATGGTCACCGCCACCGCCAATGTCCCAAAATTAACTACAATCAGCAAGTTGCTATTCTGTGCTGAAAGTAACTCACCTCGCCGGCGTTTTTTGACTTTGTGAATAAATTATGTACTACTTACAAACATTAGTACAATACTAGATTTTTTACAATTGAATGCTAGTTTAAATAAATAAAGTGTAATTTTACAGCATATTTAAAAGTTTTATGTACTACATAAATTGCAAAATTACTTTCCCCATGGCCATAGAGTAATGTATCATAATTCATCCATATCATATCAAAAGCTTCTCGCAAAAAGCACCTGTTTCGGCCTGACAACGGTTTAAACCTAACTGCTTCTTCGAATTTAAATCTTAAACTCACCCAATCATAATAAATAGGTAATTAAACAGTTTATATGGTGTGTGTAGTATTTTTAGTTATCACGTTATCAGCCTATACTAACACACCGGTGCAATTTCTCTTGCGATTGCTTATTTTTGAAGATTTTTGGGGGTAAGGTAAGATTGCATTAAAACAACATCCAATGGAAACGTCGCAGTCTGCCTCAGAACAGTCGGAGTCCGAACAAACTAGCAATTCTCAACCAACCAATCCACCGATATCTCTCGGTCCGAATAATAAAGCTTTCGTGGTTCGCAAACTTGCTTTTTTGAAGAGGATTATATGTATTCTCGAGGCAGTCGGTTTGGTGAGCCTGCACATCAAAAAATATGTATGTCGCGTACGTGTTGACATCTAAACTAAATTTTTATATAGGTTGTTGGGCTTGCTGCCGTGATTTTGATAATTTACGGCGTTGTAAAGGCTGGACACTTCAATTATAACAGTACCCTACATGGATGGTCGAAACGATGTCATAGCTCGGAATCAGAGCGCTGTGAATTGAACACCTACTTTAAGGGCCGGCTTTGCGAAAAAGAAGGGAAATATGTAAAACAGTGCGTTGAGCCTCTGTTGGTGGTAATTCCAATGATTATCAATTGCTTGCTGGTGGTGTATGCATCATTGGGTCAAGTACTATCAAAGAGAGAATACAAGAAAAAAGCAAGTTAATTTTAAATTATGCAAAAACAGTAGTTTTGTAATTTCAGATTTTGATTAATAATTAGTGATTAACAATTTTGAAATGATTTTTGAAGGACATGTATGTTCATTGGGTAGCGAGTTTAATAGCATTCGCGTCAGGTCTCAGTGTAATCAGCTTCTGTATACAAGTTTCGCTAGAAGATTTATGTGGAGAATCAAATCTAAAAGCGAAAGCTACGGATTACGTCATCAACGAACCGTGGTCCTATGGTCATGGATCGCCATCGCCAGAGGATGATATGAACCAAAGCTCGTTAGTTTTAGCCAATTTGACTGAAGTTTGTCCTGAGATGCAACGCGAAAAGTATTCTACGTTGTACTTTATTTTTGGCGGGGTAAAATTTGTCGTTTCTTTTTTATCATTGCGTTGGATTTTTTAAAAACTTTTAAGTTAAACTCGTTTCATTGTTTAATTCTCGAACAATAGCTTGTATCAGTTCTTCTTGGAATACTGTACATTGGGATTACTGTGGTTTTTATGAAAGGAGCTAGTCAGGCTCAGGCTGTGGCTCCGATGCCGATTCAGCCGGAGACAACAACAGTTGCTAACGCCACCGTTCCAAGCTCAAACGCAAACCCGTCACCAGGGTCTGGCGTCATTTAGCAAAGCCCTGCAAAAGGTCCTAACTAGATAAATATTTAACTAGATATTGTAGATCTTAGTTATTCTATAAGAAACATATTGCCATTTATGTGTCCTGACTTCGAATTAAAGTTGAGATGTTCATACAGTATCTTATGAACTAATTATTTACTAATATTATGTAAACTATTCAACACATTTATAATCTGTTGTCCACATGTTCATTTTTTGTCGTCATGCGATTTATAATTTAAACTACATTGAAAGTGTTTCAAATGTGCTACTAGTGTTGTAACTATTAGTTAATTTAGTCATAGTCATGAGGGACAACAACCATGATGCCACAGCGATCACAGGCACCTACAACAATTTTTCAATAATAGATGTACTGTGGTACACTAAATACCTGTTTTGGCCTGACAACTGCTTAAAATTTACTTTAAATTTGAATATTCTAATCGAAGGGAAAACCCTTACTTATAGTTTCTTTGTGAAGTTTACTGTGGAAAATTAGGATTAAATCTGGACGACATCAAATGGAAACGTCACAGTCGACTCCCGAACAACCTCAGGGTTTCAGCCGCAATGATTTCGGTCCGAATTCGCAACCCAACAATCAAACTGGCCCATTTGTCGTCAAGTTTGAAGAAGATGTATCAGTCCGATAACCTTGATGAAACTGAATTTGTCGAGTGCTTTATAAAATGTTGTTCAATTTTAAAAGATGCTAACCATATCCTCACGGGACCAAAACATCCGGCTATGAAATTTTATGAAATGCGGAAGAAAAAAGCTCTCTTCAAACAGAATGATAAGACTTATGAATCTTCAAGTAATCCACAGCGCTCATCAAAAAGAGCTCGACAGAGACGTAATGAAAAATATAATTATGAACTACTACAATATGAATTTTATAATAAACGAAAATCCTGTGTGAAAAAGATCTTACAAACCGAAAATAACACAAGGTGCAACATTAATATGCAAATATTGGAGGAGTCCTTCTTATCAAGATGGTCGCAAGAAAACAGCCGCATCCGCAGAGAATATGAAACTCATCCAACCTCTCTTGAACAAAATGAACTGGACAACAAGTTCTCATCAATTATAACAAAAGAAGAAATCGAAATTCATCTAAAACGAATGGATTCCCAATCATCTCCGGGTCATGATGGAATAACAATCAGAGCATTGAAAACAACACAATGCACGGACTGTTTGGCTTGGCTTTTTAGCATCTTTAGCAAGTGGAGTTTTGTACCTGAACATCTAAAAGAAGCACGTACTACTTTAATCTACAAAAAAGGAGAGAAGAACGATCCTTCAAACTGGAGACCCATATCTGTCTGCTCGACTCTGAGAAGATTGTATGAAAGAATCATTTTATCAAGAATGCGCATCTACACCAAAGTCTCTGAATACCAAACAGGATCACAAAGTATCCCAGGAACTTTTGTGAATAGTTCTATAATTAA